>PVJI01009699.1:0-11005 GCA_004026765.1 Micronycteris hirsuta | reverse complement strand
TTCCTTAAATGCTTTGTAGAATTCTCCTGGAAAACCATCTGGTCTACGACTTTTGTGTGTTGGGAGTTTTTGATTACTGCTTTAATTTCATCCGCTGTTATTGGTTGGTTCAGGCTTTCTGTTTCTTTCTTATTGAATTTTGGAAGATTATATTTTTCTAAAAATTTGTCCATTTCTCCTAGGTTTTCATATTTCTTGGCATACAGTTCTTCATAGTAGTGACTTATAATTCTTTGTATTTCTGTGGCATCAGTTGTAATATCTCCTCTTTCATTTCTGATTGAGTTTATTTGGGTCCTCTCTCTTTTTTTCTTCATGAGCCTGCTTAAAGGCTTGTCTAGTTTGTTTATTTTTTCAAAGAACCAGCTCCTGGATTCATTGATCCTTAGAATTTTCCTTTTAGTCTCTATGTCATTTAATTCTGATCTGATCTTGGTTATTTCCTTCCTTCTACTTGCTCTGGGTTGTCTTTGCTATTGTTCCTCGAGTTCTTGTAGGCGTAGGGTTAGGTTGTTTGTATAAACTGTTTCTGTTTTTTTTTAGGTAGGCCTGTATGGCTATGAACTTCCCTCTCAGGACTGCCTTTGCTGTGTCCCATAAGTTTTGGGTTGTTGTCAGTTCATTTTCGTTTATTTCAAGGAACTTTTTGATATCTTCCCTAATCTCATCCTTGACCCATTCATTGTTTAACAGCATGCTATTCAGTCTCCATGATTTTGAGTGTTTTGGGGTTTTTTCCTTTGGGTTGGTCTCTAATTTCAGTCCCTTGGGGTCAGAGAAAATACTTGGTATGATATCAATTTTCTTGAATTTTTTGAGGCTTGTTTTGTGTCCTATCATATGGTCTATTTTTGAAAATGTTTCAAGTGTATTTGAAAAGAATGTATATTTAGCTTCTTTGGGGTGAAGGGCCCTATATATATCAAATAAGTACATTACTTCTAGTACATTGTTCAGTGCCACAATGTCTTTGCTGATATTTTGTTTGGAGGATCTGTCCATTTTTGACAGTGGGGAGTTGAAGTCCCCTACTATAATTGTGTTGCTATCAATGTCTTTCTTGAAGTCCTCCAAGGTTTTCTTTATGTATCTAGGTGCTCCTGTGTTGGGTGCTTATATATTTACAATATTTATGTCTTCTTGATGGATTCTTCCCTTGAGTATTATGAAGTGTCCTTCTGGGTCTCTCTTTATGGCCCTTTTTTTGAAGTCTATTTTGTCTGATATGAGTATTGCTACCCCAGCTCTTTTTTCTTGTCCGTTTGCTTGGAATACTTGTTTCCAGCCCTTCACTTTCAGTCTGTGTAAGTCTTTTGTCCTGAGGTGGGTCTCTTGTAGGCAGCATATGTGTGGGTCGTGCTTCTTATCCATTCCGCTATTCTATGTCTTTTAATTGGAGTATTTAATCCATTTACATTTAAGGTTATTATTGACAGGTACTTATTCATTGCCATTTTTCTTGTACCTGTGTTCCTCACTCTCTCTCTTTCCCTTCCTTTCCTTAAATCAGTCCCTTTAGCATCTCTTGCAGAGCTGGTTTGGTGGAGGTGTATTCTTTTAGATTTCTTTTGTCTGGGAAGCTCCTTATTTGGCCATCTATCTTGAGAGCCCTGCTGGGTAGAGTAGTCTTGGTTGCAGGCCTCTGGTTCTCATTACTTGGAATATTTCTTGCCATTCCCTTCTTGCTTGGAGTGTTTCCATTGAGAAGTCAGCTGCTAACCTTATTGGGGTTCCCTTGTATCTTACTTCCTGCTTCTGCCTCGCTGCTTTTAAGATTCTCTCTTTGTCTTGGAATTTTGCCATTTTAATGATGATGTGTCTTGAAGTGGGCCTCTTTGGGTTCCTTTTGAATGGGACTCTCTGTATTTTCTGGATTTGTGTGGCTTTTTCTCTCATCAGATTAGGGAAGTTTTCCATCATTACTTTTTCAAACAGGTTTTCCATCCCTTGCTGTTCTTCCTCTCCTTCTGGTATCCCTATTATACGAATATTATTGCGTTTCATGTTGTCCTGCATTTCCCTTAATACCTCTTCATTCTTTCTGAGCCTCTTTTCCTGTTCTTGCTCTTTTTGGGTGCTTTTTTCAACCTTGTCCTCCAGTTCGCTGATCTGATCCTCTGCCTCATCGAGCCTGCTTTTGATTCCTTCTTTTGTGTTCTTCAGTTCAGATATTGTATTCTTCATTTCCTTTTGTCCCTTGTGAATAGTTTGTATTTCCTTTTTCATATTGACATAGCTTGCAGTGTGTTCATTATAGTTTCCCTGTAGTTTCTGGTAGTTTTCTGTGAGTTCATCAAGCTTCTCTAGTTTCTTGAGCTGTCAGATAACATATGATTTGAACTCAGTATCTGATAGTTGGCTTGCTTCTGTTTCATTTATCATTCTTTCTGAGGCTTCCTCCTTTCCTTTCATTTGGGGATTGTTTCTTTGTCTTCCCATTGTTTGTGGGATTCTTCTTGCTAGCCTCTGATTCTTAAATTGATCTATCAAGTTCTCTAGAGCACTGAAGTTAATTTTGTGTCACTGTCTCTGTTTTTTGGGCTGACTCTTGTCTCAGTCCCACTCTATTTTCTTCACAATTCCAGGTTTTAATGTCTCACCTGTGGATATAAAAGTGAGGGGAAGGGTGAAAAAGAAGGAAGATAAATAAAAAAAAAGGAAAAAGAAAGATAAAGACAATATAATACTAAAATAACATAAAATAAAAAATAATAAAAAATAAGAAATAAAAAGAAGAGAAAACTAGGAATACCATATGAAGGGAAGGTAGAAGGAGTTAAAAAATATAGAAGGACAGATAGGAAGAAGGGTGGGGAAAAACAAACAAAGAAACAAAGAGAAAACAAAAGAAAGAAGAAAAAAAAAAGACTTCTGCTGGCTGGCTTCAACAGTGTCTGGTCAGGGCTTCGACAGGCTGGGAAGATATCAGACTTCCCCTGCTTTCTTCCTGGGCTGCACTCTCAGCTGCCATCCTGCCTCCAGCCGAGTTGCTAGGAGTTCACAGCACCTCCTCTGGGCTGCCTGAGCCCCACCCTGAGTTAGAGTGTGTGAAGTCTGTGTCTCCCTTCAGTGGGGTTTGATGTCACTCCCCTGTTTTTCTCCCACGGAGGGAGTCTGCACCGCAGGTCTGTGATCACAGTGGCTGGGTTGTGTCTCAGGCCCTCCAGGAGTGAGCTCCGCGCCCCTGTATTTGTTGACCGCTTTTGTCTCTGGATTCAGGGCTTGCAAGCCGCAGGCCTGGGCGCCCGGTTGGGTACCACCCCCAGCCGCCCCTGACTGGCTTTGCTGGGTGCGCGCCTGGGTCTCCTGTTCAGTTCAATCTCCAATTCCTCCCGCTGGGATCGACGGCCTCTGCAGACCAGTCCCCACATACACACCAACCTCCGGACTGCTGGGGACCAAGGCTCTCCCAACAGACGCGCGCGACTGCTTTGGCTACTCTCACACCCCAATCCAGCTCCCTCCCACGGATACTGGAACAAACTGGGAAGCTGCTGTGACTGGATCCACAGATCTCCTGCTCCCCATGAGTCCTGAGGGACCCCTTCACTCTGAAGCAGACTCCCTACCGGCTGATCTTTCAGTTTTACGTGCAATCCTGGTTGCCAATCTTCCTGGAATAAAGCTGGGCAATCGCCCTGCTCCTCAGAAAATCAGCCAGATATCCCACCAGTGGGCTGGAGGAAGCCGATCCCGCTCTCTCCTACCTCGCTGCCATCTTTCCCCCCCTGCAACCATTTGTGATATGATCAATCAGTCAGAGCACTTTCTCTGTACATTGCACAAATCTTTTTTATGTGTTTCAGTTGTATATTTGCCTTTCTTGAAATAATAATGCATAATATGCTGAAAATGTGTATTTTCTTCCTTCTTCAATATTAAAATAGGTCCACAAAAATTCTCCAATTTTAATAAGTTTTTTTAAGTGCACCCTGACATGAAAGTTGTCAAAATACAATCTAACAAAATTATTTTGAATGAAGTTAAAGACAGCTCACTGCTATGAGAGCCATCTACAGAAAAACAAACAAACAAACTTTTTGGCCAACCCAGAAAGTAAAATTATATTTGCAACAGTTGATTCAATTTACAAAAGCCTATTTTTTTTTAAATAAAAGAGACTTCGGGAGATAATAAAATGTAAACTTCTTATTCTTCAGGTAAAGCCCAGAGATATTAATTAATTTGTCTCAAATAATGGCATGGTGGAATAAGTGGCATTTATAAAGAATTAGTACCCCTTGGCGGGGGGAAAATAGAGACAACTGTACTTCAACAACAACAACAACAGAAGAAAGATTTAATACCCCAACTTGACTTAAGACATTCTGCAAACTAGATAAACATCTCTTGTCAAAAGTTAAATATCTTCAGTAATTACTAGACTTATCAGGGAATCACATCATAAGCTATATAAATGCCTAAACACTGTTGTACACTTAAAACTAATGTGATATTGAATATCAACTACAACTGGAAAAAATATAAATTTTTAAAAAGTTGAATGTCTTTATAACAAGACTGACTTCAACATACCAGTTTTACTTGTTAGTGCATAACAGCATTGATATTGTTACAATATAAAGATATACGCCCCTTCAATATAAAGCAAGAGTTTTAATTACCTATTTAGATTAATATTAATAATAACATGTTAAAATAAAATATACCCCTTATTATTTTGTTACTTATATACTCATGGTCACAGAAACCATCCAAAGAAATATCTTTTGAAACACATATATTTTACATATAATTTGAGGATACTAAGAGCCATAATAACAAAATTTTTTATCATGAAATGTTTTATATCTATATGGCATATCTGACTATGTATGATCTAGAAAATGCCCAAATATTTTGTCCATTTATCAAATTTTATTAAAAACTGTCTTTCTAAAGATTAGTTACTCTTAAGTCCTTGGCCTATGATATTTGATATGCCTATGTTTGAGTTACAGAAACAAGAACTAGCAGCCCTAGAATTCATTGAATGCTCACTATCTTCTAGGCTCAGATCTGTGTGTGTGTATGTGTGAGTATGATCCCATTAGGCTTCAGAATTCTATCTTTACAAATGAGGAAATAAATTTAAAGAAGTGAAATAACTTGCCTGACATGAGAAAACTAATATGTGAACAAGCTGAGAAATTGCTGGGCAATTTCCACATAGTTTCCACTCAATAAACATAATTTGAAAAAATGGGTCAAGCCTGCTAACATAAAAGCTACATACTGCCCTTCAAACCTCTGTAAGACCTCATTTTAAAGGTATGTTAAGAGCACCAACAGAGCAATAACACAATTAATAAAAATTGTAAATAGAGAATGAGATACACAAATTTCTAACCTAGATAGTTTACTTAGTACTCTCCACCCTTTCCAGTTCTATACCAAGATAGTATATCTGCTCCAAATTATATGTCTTGACTTTTCCAACTTGTTGAAAACTAATAGTTTCCTTACTGTATCTCCAGGAGAAATGAACAGTAGAAAGATATTTTAGAATAACATTTCCAATCTCTAGTAGATCATTTCAGTGTTAGTGAACATGTATTCTACGATGAAATTTTTAAAGTGACCTTAAAATTTACCTTGAACCCAACCTCTTTTATTTTATGATTATAAAGGTGAGGCCTAAAGAGATTTGGTTACAACCTTAAGGTTATAGAGCCAAAACCATAACAACAATATTTTTAATCTCAAGTAGGTGATCTTTGTGTGTGATACCATAATACTTTTACAAATAAAATACTCTGGAAAAGTAAACTCTTAGAGGTAAAAAATTCTATACATGCAAGGCTTCCTTCCCTTTGGTGTCTGAGTAAGACAAAAAAAAATTGCACTTATATAATCATATCCTTGATCTTTCATGCAGATCTGCTTCAGTTTAGAACTAGATAACATGAATAACACATAAATTGAGGGCTTACTCTGATCTAGTGAGGGTGTTAAGTAATGCAACTACTCATATTTTCATTAAATGTGAAGATCCAGAATACAATTATTTTTGAAAATAAAATATTATTACCACCTATAACAGTTTTAAGTAGTTGGGAAATTAGATATGTATTGCCTTTCATCCTGTCTTAGAACAAATATAGAATATTATGTGAGTACAAGGAAATTGCTAATACTAGAAGAAACTTTTGGAGAAGTTTTAGCGTGAGTAAATTTAAGAGGGGTTATCTAATTTAGGACCTTTTCAGTTAAACTTAATCTGGCATAGGTAACAATAATAATTCCCAGAAATTATGCCCCAGCTCTAATTGAGGGTGTTTAAATTGTGTGGTTTTGTGTGGAGATGGAGCAGAAGAAATAATGAATATGTGTATTTTATTAGTTATAGCAGAATTTCAATGTCCTAAAGCAAACCCTGAATTTATGTCAAGAAGATTCTCAAGATTTATTATAACGTAGCATATTTAAACTTACAGTTGGTATATGATCTATTTTATGAAAAGAATAATAGTTTTATTTACATGTAATGATTCACTAGGCAATAGCTACTTCTTAAAATAACAAGTGATTTAGACATGAGTATGGATACAAAATATAAAATTTCAATGTATCATTTAAGATTAAATATGCATTATAAAATATGACTATAATCAGAGAAAGTAAGAAATTTTAACAATAAATTTTCTATGGCCCAATTATTCCTAGAGAATTATATTTTAAATAATCTTTATAATTGAAAACAAAAAAGTTTTATGTATTTGGCAATATGATATACTGTAGTATTCTGAATTTTAAAAATAATAACACCCCAAACAATGTGTTTACAATCCATTGCATTTGATCCTCCAAACATAGAAGCACAGCAAGACACTCAGTTCTTCAGAATCATATCATGAACTTAAAGAGGGGACCCTGATGATGCAAAATAACTAACATCTGTGCTTCAGAGTTCTAGTGCAAAAGGTGTTCAAGGGAAGGGAAAAATCTAGGAGAACTAGAATGGGAAGAGATGTCTTCTCAGAGGAGGAGGCCTTTAAAATGCTCTTGGGGGCTGAGAAAAAAATGGCCAGATGAGGAAAAGGGCTTCAGCCCCAAATCTAGACACCAGTGCAGTTTTCACAGGTACTGAGAGAGGCTACTTGAAACAAAGAGAGTTGATCTTTCACGCTGTTGGGAATAGGTATACATGAACGTAGATAGGTAGAATTCCGGATATTAGGGTATTTATGTTTAATTTTGTAAATATAAAACAAAACGAAGTAATCTATTAAATGTGTAAAATAGTGTGTGAAAAAGCACAAGTACAGATAATATAAGAGGTAAAATATGAAAATGAAGCATATTCAAATGCATAAGTTTGTGTTTGCTAACATGAAATGAAAATTATAAATATTTATGGAGGCTGCCTCTTATTTTATAAAATCTCTCCACAGGAGAAGAAAAACAGGAATTTAATTATGGAAAACAATCACTGAAAGTAGCATGAGGAAACTGCTGCTTTGTCTGGAGGGCTTCGGAAAAGTTACAGTAAACCATTTCTAAGCCAAAAGAAAATAAATGTACAATATTCCTTTCATGAGAACGCAAATATCCAGTGGGAAATTACCAGAAGAAAATTTTTTCATTCCAAGTCTCAGTTCTGGGAGAACTAGGAGCAAGAAGTCTAATTGGACACCCCTCCAACCCACATGATTACCTTTGAGCTATGAATTAAACAGGAATACTAAATGAAATAAACATATTATGGTAAAGAAAACTAACCTGTTTTTTAAAGATATATATCATAAAGGTTTGTATTTATTTCCCTAGAATGTTAGAAACAGAGAGTAAAATACTTATATTTCAACCCTTCAATTATTTCTAGGTAAGGAAAAATGAAAAATGTATATATACTTAGAAAAAAATTAGAAGCACGGCTTTCACTGGTGTTTTTGAAAACTCAAATGAAAACGGAGCAGTCTTTGAGCATGAAGTTGGGTTTTCTGGTTAATTTTTTTGTTTGTTAAATTAAAAGCTATGTGTGTTTATTTAATTGGGAGGAGAAGCTAATAATTATAAAAAGGTCCTTTTAATTATAACCTTGAGATTTTGATGTTCTAAAATTGAAGCATATTTTGACTGGTAAAGTCTCCTTCAAAATACAAAGTAATTAAATTAATTGTGTTAGTTAAGTATTTGACCTTTTAAGAAACTCAAAATTGAAAGGGAGTACAGGAGGGTCAGATAGGAGAGACAGAAAAGACGAGGAGAGGAACAGGGAGAGGCAGGGAGAGGGAAAGAGAGAGAGAGAAGAAAAAATTGTAAAACATCTTTTTATAAGTCAATATTCAGGAATCTTTCAGTATTATGAAATAAAGTAAATGCTAACAAGCCACAGTTTTATTTCTAAAGGCATGCCAAATACACACCTCTCAAACCTGGATGACAGTAAATCAGCAAGATCAAAATTATTCCACATTATGCCTGGTGTTCTACATAATGAAAACAGCCATATGAAATATCAAGAAGTTCTGTTGTAGCCAGTCACACCCTGATAAGATAGAGTAGCAAAGTGAATCATAGTACATGTGGATGCTTTCCAGGACACAAATTTTCCTGAAGAAGACTTATGAAATAGGAATACATTGTGGTGTTTGTGATTGGTTAAGAAGGAACATTTAACTATACCCAAAATGTCCCAGTAAAATCTATGCACGGTGTGAGGTCCATCAGCCTTTGCAGAGCTCTGTTGCAAATTATGTTATAGTATGAGGGAAGGGTGTGTGTGTATGGAGAGAAAGTAATCCTGTATGTGTGTTTTTGTTTTGACCAAGAGAAAAAGTGGACAATCAGGTCATATAAGTTTAATATCTCTATTTTCAGGCAGACCTCTATGCATGATTATCTGTTGAGTTTCAGAGATAGGTATAATGAATAAGATCAGTGGTAAAAACCCAGGGCTGGAAAGGATGCCAGTGAAATCTAACATTTCCACCGCTATTTGCAGGCAGATTTGCTCAAGTAAACTGAAGAAGATAGCTTCCACTGTTTAACTGCCTTTAAAAAATAGTATTATAAATATATATATTGAATCTACTTATCTGCCATGTAATCATCTCTAGCATATAGAATGTTCATGAAGAGAACTAGAAAGGTAAAATGGCTAAAAAAGAGCTCTTAATAGGTGAGGATGTGGAGAAAAGGGAACCCTAGTGCGCTGTTGGTGAGAATGGAGACTGGTGCAGCCATTGTGGAAAACAGTATAGAAATGCCTCAAAAAACTAAATACAGAACTGCCTTTTGATCCAGCCATCCCACTGCTGGGATTATACCCTAAGAATCCTGAGTCGCCAATTCAAAAGAACCTATGCATCCCGACATTCATAGCAGCACAATTTACAATAGCCAAATGCTAGAAGCAGCTTAAGTGCCCATCAGTAAATGAGTGTATCAAAAAACTGTGGTACATTTACATGATGGAATACTACGCAGCAGAAAGAAAGAAGGAACTCTTACCCTTCGGACAGCATGGATGGACCTGGAGAGCATTATGCTAAATGAAATAAGCCAGGTGGTAAAAGACAAATACCATGTGATCTCACCTATAAGTGGGATCTAATCAACAAAACATGAGCAAAATAAAACCAAAGATATGTAAATAAAGAATAAACTGACAGTGACTAGAGGGGAGGTGGGAGGAGGGTAATGGGGAAATAAGGGGAAGGGCAAGTCAAGGAACATGAATAGAGGACTCATAGGCATGGACAACGTGGGGAGGATTGACTATGGGAAATGGTGGGGGATGGGGGTGGGGAAGGCAATGGGAAAAAGGCAGGACAACTGTAACTGAACAACAATAAAAAAAGAGGTTCGATAGAGCTTTTGTTTTGTTTTTGGTAATGGAGTAATTAGAGTGTGGTGGTACTGGATTCATATAAAAATATGTCTAATTTGTCACTCTTGGTACAGACTAAGGAAGTTTTATTCTGGACAGCAGAATGGAAACTATTCCTTAAGATAACAATGCATAAGATAAAAGACTGTAACATCTCTAAGGGCAGGAAAGGATCTTATTGTTCTTTACATAATGGTTCTTGGTTTATAGTAAGTGTTTAAAAATATTTATAGCCCTGGCTGGTGTAGCTCAGTGGATTGAGCACTGATCAGCAAACCAAAGGGTTGTCGGTTTGATTCCCAGTCAGGGCACAGCCTGGGTTGCAGGTCAGGTCCTCAGTATGGGTGCACGAAAGGCAACCACACATTGATGGCTCTCTTCCTTTCTCCTTCCCTTCCCCTCTGTCTAAAAATAAAAATAAATAAAATAAAATAAATATTTATAGATAGGAAGAAAGAAAGAGAGAAAGAGCGAAAATACTAGGGAGTGGGATGGTGTCATTCAGCTCTGACTAGACTAGTGGTTGAAAATGTTGCTACCCAAGAAAATTGCCTGAAGTGCTTCTTTAAAATACAGGGTTCCAGAATTATAGCCACAGAATTAGGAATCTAGGTGAATTTTTAAGGGAAAGTTTGACAAGTGTTTGTTTCTCTTCAGGGTTGGCAGCAATTAGAGTAGGCAATAAAAATCACTGGATCAGAACTCCACAAATTCCATATGAATAATAAGATTAGCCCTCAGTTCAGATCTTTGGTCATGACATAGGCTCACAAAGGGTGGAGTATTTACAGAGGCAGAGCTAGGACACTGCTACAGCATATTGCTATTGAGGAAGAGTTCAGGTAACTTTACAATGCTTCTGAAGGTTCAGTAAAATGCATAGGTTGACTAGCTTCATCCCATTATTCTTAGTCAAAGAAGAAAGGTATGAGGTCTTCCTAAGATGGCGGCATAGGTGAATGCACCGTACTGCCTCGCACAACCAAACAAGGGAAAAAAAAGAAATCTATACATCCAAACGCAGCCAGATCTGACAGAAAATCATATTGAGAGGAAGTCCGACAACCAAGGAATTAAAGAAGATACATTCATCAAGTTTGGTGAACCAGAAGGTGCAGAGCGAAGGGAGAGTGCTCGGCGACCCCGCGGCGAGCAGGTGAGCAGACGGCA
>PVJI01009698.1:0-64090 GCA_004026765.1 Micronycteris hirsuta | reverse complement strand
ATTTCAACACCCTACAGCTCAAACAACTATAATCCAAAGCTGTGTATTAGTCACAAACTACACATCAAAACCTAATTAAGGAGACATAACCAATGATCATGATCTCCTTTATGACAAAGCAATAGTATTACAAAGAGTCCTTATGGAAGATTTATTGACAATACATACTGGCTGCTTTGATTAAAAACTACCTACAATTGTCTCTTAAAAACAAACAAACAAAAAATAAAAAAATGGATTTACCCAGCAGCTAAAACACTGCCATCAGTAGAAAAGGCACAGCAAAGACCATTGCTCACAGGTGCAACTTGTACTGGATAATCTTCATCAATTCTCCAGAACCTCACCATTCTGGAAAGGAAATAAATTGTCCAGTAAGTATCTAGTAGGAAATTTAAGGTAAAAGCAACTTTTAAAATTGGGAAAGAAATGCCACTATGTTCTGAGTCACAAAACAGTACATTTGCACAAATCACGGTAGCAAGCAATTCTGTAACTTGCTTTTTAAAGTACTGTATAGTCTACACATTGGTAATTCAGATCAACGCACACTTAAGAGACTATAATGCATGTCTATCTACCTGTCCTAGTTCAGATCCACAGTGCTCACAGCCAAAACCTTTCTCCTAATCCTTACACTTAAAACCCAATATCTGATGTTTTTACTCTCATTCCAAGACATTCATAAAGTCTTTTCACCTAGGTAGGGTATGTCTAGGAATGGCAGAGAATTGCCATTCAGAATTCTGTAAGCAAACAGGAAAACGATGACTTATTGTCAAATAAAGAATCTGTGAGCTAGGCTAAAAGCTAATTAAAAACCTACCCAGTCTGCTTGAACTAGCTAACAAAGAGCACAGGGAAAGATATGCACTATCTTTAGTTTACATGCATACCACTCAGGCCAACATTCTTTTTTTTTCTTTTTTTTAAACCTCACCCCAGGAACGTTTATTGATTTTAGAGCAAAAGGTAGGAGGAGAGAGAGAGAAGCGGTGGCAGGGAGAGAGATAGGGAGAGAAACATTGATGTGAGAGAGAAACATCGACTGGCTGACTCCTGTATACGCCCCAACTGGGGATCGAACCCGCAACCTAGGCACATGTCCTGACTCTATCTAGGGGAATTAAACCCACAACCTTTTGGTGCATGGGATGATGCGCCAGCAACTCAGTACCCTGGCCAGGTCAACATTCTTTAAGATATATCAACATCTTTCAAGATCTTGTCTGGAGAACGAGACACTAAAACCTAAACTGCAAAGGTTTTTTTTCTTTCTTTAGCCTTTCTTAAGAACGTTTTCATGAAGTAGAAGATGAAAAGAAATCTTTAAAAGACAATAATAGATAGATCGAACTATAATTCACACACTTACTTGTCATCAGCAAGGCTTGCAATATGCAGTCCATCATGACTAAAAGACACAGACCGGACCCATCTGTCATTTGCTCCTCCAGCAAATATTGGAGTAGGTGGGGGAAACATGTGCCTGGGGTAAAAGTACATGTTTTCAGTTGAAATGAGTCACTTCAAGAAACAAACTACCCAGGTACAGAATACATCTGTCTTTGAGTAATGTTTAAAGTAGCCTCAACAAACACAAGACAGACTTGAGAAGAGTTGATATATCCAAATTAAATGAAAGGAACCTAAAAAGAATTACTAATCTCCTTTTAAGAATGTTGTTTAAGAATCAGTGATTGTAATCATTCATGTAATTTCTTAGAAGTCATATACTGACAGCCAGAAATGAATTACAGACTACAATAATTGATGCTGTACCCACCCAAGTTCCATCAGAATGTCTCCAGTATGTGGATCCCAGATAAACACTCGAGTATCATAAGATGCAGTAGCCAGTAATGCTCCATCAGGAGAAAAGTCACAAGCTACAACATCGTGGTGATGTCCTTCCAGTTTCCGTATCATGGTATATTTATCCATGTTCCAAAGGAAAACCTGCAATAAAAAGGAAAATGTTATAGCTTCATTCAGACACACAGAGGTCAAAATGGCACATCTTAAACTAAAACTGCTAAATTTAATTCAGATTGTATTAAATTAAACATTATAAATTATGGATAATTAAAAGAATATGCTCAGTGTCATAGATTAAAAATCAGTCTTTAAGTTAATTAAAGTAGACATGCAAATTCTATTTAAAATGTTTCTGTTAAATGTTAATTAAAAAATAAGCCTAAGCATAAAAAAGGCAGTAACCACAGTTACACTGAAATCCATTTATTCCAAAAACTAATTAATTAAAATATACAGAAATAAATAGGGTTAAGTACTACAAACCCTCTTCTTTTTCTTCCAGAAACTACCAAATTTAAAAAAATATATACAGACAGAAAATGTAAGGTTAACAAATTGTTACTCCATTGGCATCTCCCTTTGAGATAATCACTTGTTTACAAAAGGCTTGGGTCGCCAACGTGAGCCTAGGAAGAGAAACAGATACTGCAAGCAAAGAGAATATTCACAGCCAAATGAAATTTCTTTGGCAAACAACAAGGATGTTAAACCACATTACAAAATGAAAATGCTAATTTATGAAAATAATACAATTAACAACATTTTTGTGAATCAAGATTTGCTAATCTTATTTTTCCCAAACTGACCACACAATCATTAGTCATTTTAAGGATAAAACATTTAAATTACTTTAGTACAAGTTCACATATAGTTTTAGATTCTAAAATCAGTAGTTAGACTGTGCAGAATAGCTCTAAACAGAATTCTAATTTTTACTGCTTCTGGTCTAGTAAAGGTGAGCTTGGAGGTTTAACATCCTAGTAAGACAATCTCTCCTCCTCTCGGAATAAAGCAATCCTTTGGCTACATTTTTGTTTTCTGCACAGACACAATATATTACTTCCAAAGAAAAAAAGCACAAGTTTTAAATTGGATCAGGCTTAATTAAGGTATCTCTACCATCTCAAAGAATTCCAAAAAATAGTACATACAGAGAAACCACCTGAAAGCCAATTACATCACATTAAACTGGTTTCACATGTCAGACTCCCAACTCCATCAAACTGGAAAGTCAGTTTACTTGCGGGAGTCAGTGGGTTTCACTGGGGGAAATTATTTTAAAAAAGAAAAAAGAAAGAAAGAAGAGCAGAAAGTGGACATCGACCAGCACCTGTGTTACGTACAGTACACCTTGCAGCCGAACGCAAGGTTACTTCATCCTATGGTAAAGGTCGCCCCCAGCCCGGTAGCCAGAGATGCCACTCTTTCTGCCCAGCTAACACCATTGTGCGCCTGTGTGCGAGTGGTGCCAGCATAACCTCAATCACACCAATATTGCTGCCACCACCTGTGACAGGGAAAGCAAGAAGCATATGGAAAACACACAGCCTAAAATAGCAATGTCAACATCTAGCTTTGTCCTTCTTATGATTTTTAAAGAACTAAATATTTTTTTCTAAACTTCCAACATTTTCAACTCTCATTTTAACATACTTCTTGGCTAAATAAAATGCATTTTAATCAGCCTCCCACCCCCCATTATTTCAAAGTGTATTGTGATCATCACATGTATTTGGACTTCAACTCTTTCATAAATATCTAAAGCTAAAACAATGTCTTTAACTATGCTAACTCAGAAGCTGGTAGACAACTAAAGAGTTCATCAATAAGCATAACCCTCTTAAGAGTCATTTTATACTTAATCTGTCTACAGGTATACTATGCCTGTTAGCATAAGACAGACCGTATCAAATTTCTTCTATAATTCACTCTAAGACATACATGAGTGCTATTTTCATTTTTATTCGATTTTTAAGTTACTTTTTTCAGTTAAATGTCCAGGACCAGCTGGGACTCAAACTTTTTTTAAACAGCAAACTGGACAAAAAAATAGAACAACAAAGAAGAAAATTATTAGCAAGGGAATGTCTTAACATTTGTACTATATCTCTTCTATAGCACATAAACTTTCCTAGATCTTAGAACAAATAAATTTGACAAACCCCTTATTTTATGAATAGTATTTCTAACTAAAGGAATCCAATTTTTCACTTTACAATTAGTAACTGTATTTAATTTCCCTCATGCAAATTCTCCCCATCACAAAATAAAACATTTAAGATATTCATGACACCGAGCACAGACTTAATAGGTTCCTCAGATTTAAAATGATTATGCACAATTATTATAATCCAAATCATAATAAATGTATAGGAACTTTGACACATACTGCTTTACTGGCTCCCACTGAGCACAGCATGGAAGAGTCAGGAGAGAATGCACAGCTGTACACCCAGTTCTGGTGGCCCCTCAGTACTTTCATCATGTTTCCTGAACAAAGAGAAATACCCACGTTAGCCCTAGAATCCACTTCAAATGAGTGTCATCCAAAAATGGCAAAATCAAAGAGTTCTATGGTAGCAGTGATTTATCCAGAACAGGGGTTTGCAAATGTATATACTAGTTACTAATTTTTGTAACTGAGGTTTTATTGAAATAAATTATGCCAATTTGTTTGTGTTGTGGTCCAATGGCAGAATGGAGTAACTATGGCAGTTACAGCATGATCCACAGGTATAACCTATCTGACATCTGGCCCTTTAAGAAAGTCTGCTGACCCTTCATTTATAGAAGACAGACTTCTTTTGGTCTAATCCCTTTATATTCTACAAATGAAAGAACTAAACACAGCAAGGTTGAGACTTACTGAGCATCTTCGGAATGCCTTTTCACCCTTCTTTCTTTCTAATAACCTACATTCTACTTCAAATCCCCTGTACATTATACCCAAAGCATAAAATTATATCTAAGTATATTTTAACTTAGTTTTTCAAATATTCACTGAACACCTAACTACATGTCACAGGCAGTGAAGATCTCTACTCTCTTGGAGCTTACATTTTACTGAGTCTTCTTAAAACATAAGCACACAACTGAAAAATATGTTGAGAAAGCAAGCACTATTTGATATGCACAAGAATATAAAAATTTAATTAACCAAACTGTTTTAACTGGTTGGATCCCTTAACCCTTGAACAGCTGAGCAGTCAAAGAGAATCAATAAAATGCAGAGGCAGCACCTCACGCTTTGGTAATAGTAACATATTTTACTAGGCAATGGTTCCATCAGCTGGAAGAAGTCTCCAAACCCGAGGGTTCTGCATCCCACTACATTTAGCTTAAGCTACCTAACTGAGCAAGCCCGTCAACTTCCAGCTTGAAGCTGTACGAGAACTAGCAGATTTTAATACCAGGTTTTAAATGAAAACTGTAACCTCTTTCAACGCAGGCTCTAAGAAGAGGGAAGACATACTCTGGTCTTCTCAAACAAGGTAGAATCTCCAAAACCTTATTAGGAAGCATCACAATTATCAAGGTTTCAGAAAAATCTGAGTACTTGACACTGACATACCTTTTATTATATGGAAGGGTAAATCTTTTACTTTTCATAACATAATTTCTTACTTAACCTATGTGACATAATATTATGCTTATTATTAGCATTTACGTTATAAATTCTGATGTACAAGTCACATTTTAATCTAAATTTTATTAGATCACTAAGTTTTATATCAGTTTGTTATTCAAAGTCTACTTAAATTTTTACTGAGAAAATGAAGTTAATAATCCTCCCTAAGAAAAACACTAACAGACCAGTTCATATAAAACCCTGAAACTAGCCTGGCTGGTGTAGCTCAGTGGACTGAGCGTGGGCTGGGAACCAAGGGGTCCTGGTTTGATTCCCAGTCGGGGCACATGCCTGGGTTGCAGGCCAGGTCCCCAGTGAGAGCCATGTGAGAGGCAACCATGCGTTGCTCTTTCTCCCTCCCTTCTCCTCTCTCTAAAACTAAAATAAATAAAATCTTAAAAAAGAGAGAGAAAAAAAAAAAACAAAACACCCCTGAAACTTATCTAGATTTTATCCTCGAATAGCTGATACAGATCTGTTTGGTCAGTTTCTGAATAATATTACACTGCTTACTTAGTGTAACTGCTGACTTCTATTCTGGGTCACATCTATGGTTTTGTTTGATCTGTACAAGGAAAGGGACCACAGGACTAGAGAAAAGGAAACAATCATAATGCCACTTTTAAAGTCAAATGCCCCAGAGGAACCCAACACCTCTCAGTAGTAAGTTTTCACAGCCTGGAAAAAAGGACATACCATCATCTTTCAGGTCCCACACTCTCAGAGTTTTGTCTCTTGAAGCTGACACAAGGATCAAGCTCCCATCTGGAGCAAAAGTTAAATCTCTGACCACTTCAGTATGATCTACCAAGTTAAGGAGGAGTTTTCCTAAATGAAATGGAAGGGGAAAATAAGACAATGTTAATAATTTTTATCAGCCTCTATTTTATAAAATAGTGTCCCTCACCATTTAAAAACTATTTGGGCATCTCTTTAGCTTACCAAGTATAAAATGACTTATTAATTCTTTTACTATTACCTTTAAAGATTCACTATTTACATTATTCTAAAATGCATTATTTCCAGGATAGCAAAGTCTACATTTATTAGAAAAAATTAAAAGGGAATTCTTGAATGTACACAAACTCCCGGATCAAGTTAATTTAATATCAAGAAAACCTACATTATTTTCATTTTAAAATCTTTGTATATGATTTTAAATCAAAATTTTCCTTGGCCTCAGATTACTAATGAACTGTCAAACTCTCCAAAAGAAGCACATTATCCTACAATAACATAAATTTTCAAACATAATCTCACTGAAAAAAAAAAGTACTTTATTCATAATATTGTAAGTTTTGTTTTCTATGAGCATCAATGTGCTTAAATTTTTTCAAGAATCTAATCAAATTTTATTAATCATCACCACTCAATGTTCCTATCACTTGGCGTGCTCTGATGTACATACTGTTTTAATGTTCATTTTTAAAACTCCTTCAAATGTTTGAGTACATACTCTTAGCCAGAAACTGTTTCAGGTAATGAACAACACATTTACTTTTATTTGCCCAAAGAATGTAACTTCTAATCCTATCTAGTTAAACTTTAGATTAAATGTCACTAAAACTTTATAAAGGGTTCAGGGGTATCCAGCCCACTGCCCAGGATGACTATGAATGTGGCCCAACACAAAATTGTAAATTTACTCAAAACTTTTTTTTGCTCATCAGTTTTTGGCAGTGTTTGTATATTTAATGTGTGGCCCAAGACAACTCTTTTTCTTCCAGTGTGGCCCAGAGATGCCAAAAGGCTGGACACCCCTGGTGGATGAATGTTGAAAACCAGGTTTGCCTCGAAACCTGCAAGCTATCAATCACTGAAAACTATGTAAGAAAATGCCTTGCTATTTGAGTCAAACTAAATTACTAGGTGTGTTAATTAACGAAACGTTCCTTAGATATGCCCTTCCTGTAGTAATGTGCTGTACTACACTCCGAAGAGTGATTGATCAAGCACTGTGAACTCTATTATCCTAAATTAAAACCACAGCTGAAGATGCTACTCAGGCCAATTATAAAGACGCATTGCACCAATTCTTGCTTTTCAGTACGTAAAAATCCTCAAATCATAGACTGCCTATGAGTAAAGCCCCGCACATCATAAAATAAGTTTGCTTTTAAAATTGTGACCCCATACCTGTATATACATCCCATATTTTGATACGCCCGTTGTTTAACCCTGTGGCAAGGAGCAGCTGGTCTTGTCCGAATCTGAATCGATGCCATTCTATATTTACACAGCGACTCTGCTTTTCTGGAACTGAAGATCCAAAAGCTAGACTCCAGACTATATCGCCACAGTCTATAACATGTTCACGAGGCTTATTTTTCTGAGCACCATCACTGTTTTGTCTCGACAATCTCAAACCACTTGAATTAGTGATATTCTTGGTGCCATGCAAGAGACTGGGGGGGGGGTCAAAGAGAAATCTAGTTATTATTTATTCCAGACTCCTGTGGATATGAAATGATGTTTGTTAAAACTACCTCAATATTATCATCATGATACTAAATAACAACAGAACCCTATAAACAGGAAGGGGAAAAGTTGCTATAAGCTGCAAGGGCATGACCAAATAAATTCTCAGTGGCTGAAAAGAGAGGAAGTTCACCTATGAAGTAATTTATCTGTTTCAAAATTTTCTTTAAAACCACTATATCAATTAAGACTCCTTTAATTAACCGAAAGCAAGTATAAACAAGGAAAAAACAAAAAAACTCGAGAAGTTAAGATACTGTGAAGCCAACACCAGAAAATGTCCTTAAAAAACAAAAACCAGGCCTGGCTGGTGTAGCTCAGTGGATTGAGTGCGGGCTGGGAACCAGAGGGTCCCGGTTCCATTCCCAGTCGGGGCACATGCCTGGGTTGCAAGCCAGGTCCCCAGTGAGGGCCATGTGAGAGGCAACTATACATTGCTCTTTCTCCCTCCCTTCTCCTCACTCTGAAAATAAACAAATAAAATCTTTAAAAAAAGAAAAAAACCCCATAATAATCAGTAGTTTCCCATAGCTTCTACACCTAAAGTAACATGTAACAAGGACATTAATAAATATAACCATGAAAGCAGACTAGACATAAAAGCAGGGAAAGATTAAATTTAGGATGATACATTTTAGAAAAACTTTCAACAAATACCCAAACTCAACTAAAGCCAAGCAGAGGCTAAGTACATAAAAAGTAATTACATGATCTATGCACCTGTTATCTAATAAAATGATGTGAAATCAAAAAGCGTCATATAACAAAGGTCACCTGACCTGGCACAAAAAAACATATACAAAAACCAAGGCACAATCGGCCTTTTAATACACAGAAACACATAAGGATCTGAGAAAGTGCCCTATAGGAAATAACAATACTTCCCACAATTTTTCCAATGTATACATTCAGCTTAAGATAAAACACATTTACAGTAGTCTACAAAAGAAAAACTTAAATATCACAATCTTTTTATTACTCCACACAGAGAAAACAGGAAATTCTATAGACAGACACATAATACAGAAAAGAAATGTGACTTACAAGTTCTTAAGGCACTGGGACCACGGAACAAGCTTTACTGTTGAGTGTCCTTGGGACCAAGCGAAGTAAGAACCATCTGGAGCAAAAGCAACAGTCCAGTTCTCACGACCACATTTCTTGTCGAAAGGAGCTGCTACAGCTAAAAGTTCACCTATAGTACGTGATCTCACTAAAAAGAAAAAGAAAAGATATCATATATAACCAACAATAAATTTGATGCTGCTTCCATATTACTTTGGAACTTACTCAACTACATTACATATTTGTTCCCTTTTCTAGATATCAACATAATGAGTTCTGCTCTCCACCTTTTGAGGGGACATATCTGGTGTGAAGACCCCTTAATGATAACATCTTCAAGTTTTGGCAAAGTGAGTTCCGTAAAATTTTTCAAAGCAAGAGCTTTTCAGGAAGTTTCAATTAAAAAGAAAACTGGTTAAGTAATACAACCATAACGATCAATCAGGGCTGGCAATTACTGAAGTCCTGATTTTTGCATTGCCTTATGTTTTCATCAAATTATTAACATTTACAATGAAAGAGACTAAAGAGACTTTGCAAGAAAAGTTTCTTCCAAAAAACCTGTAGCTTTCAAAATCCATAAACCACTATAACCATATGATATTACATCATTACTCAAAGAAAAGCACTATAAAATGGTCTGTTCAAACATGGATATTCTTATCTTTTTCAGGTCACAAAAATCACAGAACCCTTAGAATGAGAAAGGACTTAAAGACAAGACTATCTAGTCCAACCTCTCAACCAGCGCTTTAAACGTGTACCTTTTGTAATTCTTCAACAGTGGTCCTCAAGCATCTTCCTAATGGGCTACAAACTGACCCCAAAATGGAAATAATTATTTTGGTGTTTGAAGGACAAAAACCAGACAATCCCATACATTTTTTATTTAATTAGGAATACTTAAATTTAGTATTCATAATAAAAGCTGGTATATTAACAGAGTGTACAGAATTTTTTTTAAGAGTTTATTTATTTATTTTTAGAGAGGGAAAGAGAGGGAGAGAAACAACAATGTGATTGCCTCTCCAGTGCCCCCTACTGGGGATCTGGCCCACAACCCAGGCATGTGCCCTGACTGGGAATTGAATTGGCGACCCTTTGGTTCACAGGCCGGCGCTCAATCCACTGAGCCACACCAGCCAGGGCAGAAATTTTTATTCTGTATTTAACAAGCATTATCAGCCAGTTCCTACTGCAAATGTGTGCATGCATACTCAGCTGGAATTTCCTCAAATTTAGGGAAAGGATCTTCTTTATCAGGGTATCACCAATGCTGTCTTGGGTTGGTCTTATTTTCAAAGTTTGCTATCCTTTCTTCTTAATTATAAGTTGTTGTCCAGTTTAGTTTCACTGTTATCTATTTTATGGACAGCTGTCTGGTCATCACTAGAGAATATTTTTATGTATTTGGCTTACACGTACTGCAGTTCGAGTAAGAACCACTTATACTCCTGTTGCTGGGGCAGATATATAAACTCCAAAATGTACTCATTCAGTGACACTTCCAGTCTGAATGCACACCTAGTGTAGCACCTGTCATGACAGGCGCTCAGTAAATACTTACTGAATGAATATGAAAGCACAAGCTCTCATTCTTAAGTGATTTAAATATTACAGTGCCCAATTCTTTGATATATCAACAAATAAGCTATGGTTTAAAAAGTAAACAAACAAAACTGACACCAATTTTTCTATGATACTCATAAATATGAATACCTAATATGGCTCATTCAAATTTGGTGCAGCTGAGATTATCAGAAGTTTTCCTTTTGGTTACTCAAAACCTTCCTCCTTGTCGCTCCAACCACTTAGTCCAGATTCTGACCTAAGAGAATATACCTAATCCTGCTTTCATGTGACATTCGTATGTTGAAGACAGCTATGCCATCATCAACAAAATCTATTCACAAGGCTGAAATCTCTAGTCCTTTCAATGATTCCTTAGATCACATGGTTTCAAGGCCATTACCCATCTTCACCTTCATTACACTTTTCTGGGTAAACTCCAGTTAATAGCTGCCCTCCTAAAAAGCGGCACCCAGAACTAAATGAAATACTTCAGATGCGGCTTAAAGAAAGCCGCAAAACCCCCGCCCATCTCCACCTCACCTACAGCAATACAGCACAAGGTGACATTAACTTCACTAGTAATAACACGGCTTTCTTAATGCAAAAGTTACACAAAACCGGTGACCTTCATATGCCTGCAAAATGTTTTTTTTTTTTTTTTTAATACACAAATGCTTTTTGAAAGGGCTTGCTGCTCCACGTTTCCTCACATTCCTCCGAGTCCACAGTCTTGTAGTCACTGTACTCGGGTACTCTGTATGTGCCTGGCCCCTGAATCTGCAACCCCTGCCTAAGTCTTTTTTTAACGTGGGTTTCTGTTCAACCACATCTGTCTTTTAAATCCAGAAATTTTAGGAGAAAAAGAGTTCACAAATAAGGGAAGCAATTTTTAAAATTCAACTGAAAAATGCAAGCATTATCTTAAAAAGGAAAAGCCCCTGGTTAAACTAAGATGAGTATACGTACGTAATTTCTACCTCCAAAAAGAAGACCAGCCCTAGTATTCAACCTCAGCAACGCCTGGTAAGTTAGACTGGCCCTCACCTCTCTCTTAACCAGCAGAAGCAAGGCTAACCTTCCTACAGAAAACTTTTGTCCGTATTTTCTTTCAGAATGCAGAATCTTTTAAATAACAAGGCAGGGTGTTTTTTCCTTCTTTTACCACCTTGGCCACAATCACAAAATTCCTCTTATATAAAAGGTGGTTCTAAATTAACTAAAATATTGGTTCAAATAAATCAAAGGCCACAAAGTAAAAACCTATAAATTCAAGAAATAGGGCCACTATTTAAAAAAAAACCCTGCCAAATAAATGTTGTTACAAGTATTGTATTAGTAACTACCTTATTAATTTCTTTGCTTGTTAACATGTACCGTATATCAAAAGATCTTTTCAGTTTAATCAAATGAATTTAAGCCCTCATTTAAATACTTACTGGTACATTATAAACTAGCACAAGGCCTATAATGAAGTGCTTTAAAAAGAAGTTTTTATAAGTTAAACCTTTATTTCATTATCTGCAGTGGTTTAATGTGCACGATTTAATGACCTTGTATAAGGGAAAAGCTGCCTGCACAGGAACTCGGCTGCAAGATCCAACCCCGCATTACTAAATACTATCTGTGCAGTAGTAACATCATCTCAGTCACTGCTGAACCAGGCAAACTAGATATTCAGCTCCTTCCTCATATTCCTGCGATTTCATAACCAGGAAGGGGGCATCTGGGACGGTGCCCTATGAAAGAGGGCAGTAGCTCGCTGTCACATGGACTTCTTCAATCATTCATGGAAGCTTGTCTCTCCTCGTGCAGTAGTACCAGAGAACCCAAGAGGCATAACATCCCAGAAAGCAGGGAAAACGCCAGTCCTTACTGATACAGACAAAGCTGCACAGAGATACTAGGGTTTAACCTTGTATCCAAATGATACTTCCCCTCAAAAAGGTTGGAAAAGGCTGAAGTTCTTTTAACATATTGGCACTTAGCTAGCGCAATAACTTTATATTGTATCCAAGAAATATCAGAGACCTAAATATGCAAAAAAAATTTTTTAAAGTCTACTTAGTAGATGATTCTACTTTATACAGGTATACTAAGAAGCCCTATCCCTCAGAACAGAAAACTGAAAAAGTTTTCAAAATGGTTCATCAAGGTGAAGTAAAAACACAGATTAAGAAATGTAATTCATTCGTCTGTGCTATTATGTGTAGGAAAAAAAACTACTGGACTGAAAATAAGAACTTTTGAGTTCTGTTTCACATCAGGACATACTTACTAGTCCTAAAGTACAGTTAAAATAAAAACTGTACATGAATTTTGTTTTCTCTGCATATTTAAAATTCTTAAAATCAAGGTTAAAGTCCCCCCCCCCGGAACCTGTCATCCAAACTTATCTTTAAGAAAACTGAAGTCCAGAATTCTAAGATGTCTCTAAATATTAAAAAAATTTACCCACATACAGAATAGAGGGCACTTTGGCTGCTTCAGCTTCTCCCTTTCTCTACAAATACCCCTTCCATGCATTTAGTAAAGGCACACATTTACTTCAAGAACAGGGAAAAGCAAAGGCTCCCTACTAAATGCCCACCCTCAAAAGAGGGAAGGGAGACACGAAATCTGTTTTAGTTTTTAAAATAAAACTTGTATATATTTAAGGTGTAAAACATGATGACTTGATGCGTTCAATTTTTACTAAGTATATCTATGAATGCTCTCTCAACTACCCCAGCAGCTGCTCCAGTTATTTCACCTTAAGAGAGGAATTTAACGAACGCGAGGTGCTTCTACCTGAGCCACTGAGGTCTAGACGCACAGCCTTCAAAATCTACTGCCTGGTCCTCGGCCTGGCAGAGCCAGCCGCTCAACCGGTTTTCAGGCAGGCTCTTCGGAGTCTGCTCTTCTGTGCAACAGCTTCTCCTCTGTCACTCCACCCGCCCACTTGCTCCTCCCTGGCCGGCGCGCAGGAAAGATAATTCTGAGTCGTCCGGCCCTGAACCAGAACCACTCCCTGTCTTTACGCCAGACCATTTTTTTAAACTACCGCTTTCCCCAGGCAGATGGCACCTCTTCGGTCGCACCCCTCCTTAAACAGTGGATGGAGATACACGAGGACCCCACCTTTCATTACAGCCCAGGACACACGAGTTTGCTTTCGGAATCGTAAATTTAAGAGCCCCCGAGACTTGCCCAGCACTCCCCTTGTGCACTCGACGCCCCAGCCGCTGAACCAAGACGAATCCTAGGATGATGGTCCGCTTCGCACCTCCGACGAGTGAAGTGCGGTCCCCAGGGGTGCCCGGCCCGGGCCGCAGAGTCAATGGCGCCCTCGCTACTCGGCACCCAGGTTCCCCGCGACCCTAAGAGCCGCGCACCGCCTTCCTCCGGGCCAGGCGCAGGGTAGGCGCAGCATCCACGATCATCCCATTTACCCTCGCGACCCCCCACCCGCGGGGCCGTTTCCTTCCTGTTAGCTCCAGAGCTTGGCTCTGGCTCGTCTTACTTCCCTCAGGTTCCGAACGGTTCCCTCCCGAGCCTCCTCCGAGGAGTCCCTGCCTCTCCCGAGCCCCCACGCCCTCACCAGAACCCCTCGTCCACCATCCCATTCCTCACCGATCTCTTTCTCGTTGACCCTCGGGGGAAAGCTGGCCATCTATGGGGCACCGTCTGATTCCGGGGGCGCGATGCGGACGCAACCACAGAGAAGGGAGCGGAGAGCGCCGAGGGGCGTGACGCGGACTCGGTCCCTCCCGGTCCCGGGGACGCAGGGGACGGGCGGGGGCGGTCGCTGCTGACTGCCCCGGGAAAGCTCCGAAGGCCTTGGACCAAACTATGGAGTCAAACACAGACAATAGACCCTGGTTTCTGCCTGACGCTTGTAGACCAAGACAGTTCCTTGCACGCTGTCGACAGCAAACCAGACACTGGAGACAAAATGGCGGGCGGCCGGGGAGATATCAGGGATGTGGGGGCGGGGTCTCATGACAACACAGCCAGAGGCCCCGCCTTCCTACGTTC
Source organism: Micronycteris hirsuta (assembly GCA_004026765.1). Taxonomy (NCBI): domain Eukaryota; kingdom Metazoa; phylum Chordata; class Mammalia; order Chiroptera; family Phyllostomidae; genus Micronycteris; species Micronycteris hirsuta. Next base: position 49,515 of record PVJI01009698.1, on the reverse strand, counting down.
GCGACGTGACGGTCTTTGCTAGGCGCCCCGCCCTCTCGCCCAGTGCGCGCGGGCGTCGTCCGGCGGGATCAGATCCCCGCGAGCAGGAAGAGTGGGGAGGCGTAGGCGGAGCTGCAGCTGCGGCCCCAGCCCCGGCCCCAGCCCTAGACCAGCCGAGTCCGGAACTCTAAGTAGGAACCTACTGACTGGGCGTTTAAGTCTGACTCGTTTGCCCGGCGGGTGGCCCTTAGCATAGTTGAAGTGCCTTTGAAAAGCAAACCGTGAATTGTAGAATACGTATTAGCCCGCAGCTTAAAGATCTCGTGGAACTTAAAGTAGCTGAACTGAAAAAGACATTTCAGGTTTTGGCTCTTTGGCCACCTCCCCAGCCCCCACGTGCCGGGGAACTAGAGGTTTGTTACAGTGAGGGAAAAAATGGGATCAGAATGAACAGCGCGTTGCGTCACTCGTCGGGGCGTGACGGTTCTGACGTGAGCCAGCGGGTTCTAGGAAGGACCGCGCTTGACGGGTCGTGAGAAACTGGGAAGCCCGGGCCTGACGGCGTCCCGCCCCACTACCAGACCCGGGCTGCCTTTGTCCTGGCCGGTCCCTGCAGCGGGGCCTGCCACCAGGCGCAGAAGGGATGACTTCCGCGGTGCTCTGGCCTCTGGCCAAGCTGACCCCACCCTGTCAGCTCGGAAGCGGCCCTTCCTGCACCCGAGGTCTAGGCCTTTGGGGGACAGCTACGCACACGGCAGGGCTGATATGTGTGTCAGGGTTGGTCAGAAGCCAAGTTGGTTCCCATTTACAAAGGACATAATTGCATTTTAATGAGCCCTTGCGAGGACTGGAAACCATGCTCTAAAGGAGGCTCTCTACGGCTGGGAATTCCAAAAATGTGGCAGGTACGGCTGGGAGAAGAGGTGCCTGGCCAAACTCTTTTGAGATTTCAAATGATAACACTTATAGTGTCTGTTTCTTTTGCATTGCATAAGTGGTAATTCTTTCAATAGTGAAGTGTCTAACAGCAGATATAACAAAATGGTCTCCCCTCCTTTTTTATGAATCTCTTATCACATTCAGTCAATATATTTATTAACGGCTTACTTTGTGCCAGGCACTGGAGCTACTTGTTAAATATTTAGAGTAAAACAAAAATATTTTTTTAAATTTAGTCTTGGGGCTCATAAACCAGCATTTCTAACTCTTTTAACTAACTGCTATTATCTCTGTTTACTTGTGCTATACCAGGCAAATTCATGAAAAATACTGGTTCTTGAATATCTGTGAATGATCTTGGTGGCTTTTTCGTATGTTTAATGCCACTGTAGTTTATTTGTTTCCAATAACCAACAGACTTCCTGATCATTTTCTCAACTGACAAAGCATGACAATGGAATGAAAAATAATTTCATGATTGGTGTACTCATTGTGATACTATCAAATATTTATGGAATCCATGCCACATGCCAGACACTGTGCCATATAAATGCTTTTGTGGACTAACCCATTTAATACCCACAGTAGTGTGAGTATTACTGTGATTAACTGTGTTCATCATGCACATTTGACAGACAGTCACTTGGCAGCAGTGCCAGGTTTGCACCCAAACTTCTCTGACCGCCGGGCCCAACCTGCTTCCAGGCTGTGTTGTCTCTCATAAACGAGACGTAGCTTGAAAAGCAAATAAATGTCCTGCATTTCATATCTATTTTTTTATTTTAATGTTAAATCTAAATAGCCGTCATATCCCTTACATATCACATAAAGTTGAAATTCTCCAAAGTTTACTCCTTGGCCCATTTACTTCCATGCCCTCCCTGACTTAACGGCAACCTTTCTTTTTCAGGTTCAACTACCAGCTGTGTGTGAAGACTCCCAAGTCCAGACCTGACCTCTTTCTTGAGCTTAAAATTTACATATTTAAATACTTCTCAATAACACTCAACATGTCAAAACTGGGCACATCCTCTTCTCTCCCAAAACTGCTGCAGTCTTCTATGTTCCCTACCTTAGTGATCATGTTCAGCAAGCCAGAGGCTGGAGCCTCTCTCTTAGCCCCGCCAGGAATCCGTCAGTCCGTAAGCTCTGCCAGTAAACTGTTCTGGAGTCTGTCCTCTCTTTTCCCAACTCAGCTGCCACTGTCCTGAGTTCAAGATATTTTCATGTCATCTTTCTTAACAATCCTTTATAACCCCATACATTGAGAAAAAGCCCCCTGGTATATCTCCTTCTAGCCTTAAAAATTGACTAGCTGTGTGTCCTTGAGCAAATTATTTAGCTCCCTATGCTTCAGTCTTCTCATCTATAAAATAGAGATAGTAATAATACCTACTTCACAGTTTTAGGGATTGAGTTAATATAAAAAAGCATTTGGGCCCTGGCTGGTGTAGCTCAGTGGATTGGGTGCGGGCTGGGAACCAAAGGTTCCCGGTTCAATTCCCAGTCAGGGCACATGCCTGGGTTGCAGGCCAGGTCCCCAGTGAGGGCCATGTGAGTGGTAACCATACATTGCTGTTTCTCTCCCTCTCTTTCTCCCTCCCTTCCCCTCTCTCTAAAAATAAATAATATCTTTAAAAAAAAAGCATTTGGAACAGGGTCTGACACAATGTCAGATACTAAGTGTCAGGTATATGTTAGATATTATTTTTATATATAGTAATCCCAGGTAACTGCAAAATTGAAAGCTCAAGTTCTCATAAAAAATAAGGGATGACAAAGAGCCATAAAAATAGCGTTAAGTATATGTATAGTCAAAATAATAAAGTTCTGGTAAGTATTCATTTCTAGAACAAAGCTGACCCTATGACTAAAGAACCTATTCTTTGAATCTCATTCTTCACTTATACAGAAAGCATTGCTGCTGTGTAGTTATCTAGGGGTAATTTACTTATAATTTTTATGTAGATATTTCTTTGAAAATTTTGAACCAACATTTGGTATCTTGACATACAATTTTTTAAAAAAATTCTCCCTTATATTCCATTTCCTCACATCACAACAAAATATTGTATTAATAGTCTGGCATTTCATGTAGTTATACCTCTTACGGGTGTTTTTTTTTTTTTCCTGTACCATTTTCCTACACTGGCAGGGAGGTACTTAACCATAAGAGAAGGGGAGCAATAATGATTAAAATCTTTTGTTCAAGGAAAATATAACCATGCATGTATAAATAATTAGCATTTGGGAGTAGATCACAATATACAAATTTGTTTTGCCTTTTTTCTTTTATATTATAAAATAAAATTTTCCTATATTGATTTAAAAAAAATTTTTTTCACCACATTATTTTAGAAAATCTTAACTTCATTTGGAGGTGAATCTCCTTTCCTCCCCCAGAATACATAATAATAGCTCAGAAAGGTGGACTTCTCCTGTAATTAAGTTTTCATTACTCATATGGACATTGTAGGTATATTTCCTTTGATGTCATGAATGCTTCAGTTCACAACCATGGCCCTTTTTTGGGAGAATCAATATTCAGCAAAGTTAGAGAAATTCAAGTGGAATTCAAGTGCTGTTAAGATATGCATCTATACAGGTTTCTGAAGTTACAAACAAATCTCTAAATAAGAATTCTTGCAGGATCTTATTTCTAAACCTACGTCTTGCTGGGAGCACACAGTGTCCCCTTCCTATAACTAAAAGCAAGCAATGTTTATTTAAAACAATAACCAAACACGACCAAGATTTTTTTTTAAACTAATACATTTTGCAAGATAGGTTTGAAGCCAGTACCAACACCACCAGAAAAAAAAGCCACAACGTCCAAAGTGCCAAATATTTTATTGTTCCCTAATGTGGTTCAATTTCAAAGATGAAAAAGATTGCCATAGTTATTTTTTTGACACTGTATTCACTAAGACCAAACAAACAGACAAAAGTTAGTAACAGCCTGGAAAGCCCGCATGGCTTAAGCAATAGGAGAGTTGCTTGTTTGGTGTTTGTTTGCTTTTTGGACCTCTCTGCTATTGTTATTGTTACGACAGCTCCTCCCAGGCTAAGTCGTAGGCAAAGCCTAACAATTCATCCAAAATTTTCAGGGCTTGGGTACGAGGGCTAGAGTTACTAATCATGGATTTGAGGAGTTAAGTCTGGGATTCTAGATGGAAGAGTATGGAATTTGCTCAGGATTTAGCTGGACAAGCATAATTTAGACACATAAATATGTTCATTAGTAAACAGTCATAGAGCCCTGGCCAGTGTGGCTCAGTTGGTTGGATGTCATTCTGCAAAGCTAAAGATCACTGGTTTGATTCCCAGTCAGGGCACATGCTCGGGTTGTAGGAGCGGTCCCAGCTGAGGCACACAGGAGAGGCACAACTGATTGATGTTTCTCTCACATCAATGTTTCTTTCTCTCTCTCCAATAAAATAAGTAAATTTTTTAAAATATTGAAAATAATTAAAAATAAACAGTAGTAGATACCTTTATAATTCTGAAACATGCTGGAAAAATAATAAGGCCCAGAGAAAAATTCTGGTGGCCATCTCTTTTGTCCATGGTAGTTTTGCCGGGGATGAAATGTCTACTTATACCCTTTCTTATTTTTCATTTTTCTTCCTGATTTCACATATTTTGTGGGTGGTTTAAGAGTGTGGTATGAACAGAATTAGCACTGGGGTTTCAAAGATGTATAATTTGATCTTAGTTTACAACTATACCTAAAATTGTTTAAAAGTGTAGAAAATGGTGCAGCCAGTCTAGATGTTTCGGCATCTCTGTCTGAGTCAGAATGCCCCCAGCGGCTCACGGAAAATTATCATATCTAAAAGCGTAAGCAGGAGACCCCTGTCTTCCAGCGCTCTGTAGGACTACTTCTCTGCACTTGTTGCTGAGCTAACCCAGCTCCATCCCCTTCCTCTCCCTATCCGTAAGTTCAGGGCACTCACATACTGGCTGTGTCTTTTAGCTCAGTCCTTGACCTTCAGGAGAAGTCTGTACATAATGGAATATTCCACACTATAATGGGGATTTTCCTCCTATCAATCATTTTCCTCAGCTTTGAATTTTCTTTTTTTTTTTTTTATGTTATTATCTGTGACCATTCTATAGAGATTATGAGGGAAGAGAAAATTATCCTCTCCACATGCTACACAAAATGTAAAGATTTCTCTTACTTGGCCCCCCCCCTCTATTATTTTGTTTCTTGTTTGGGAAATGCTTCCTGCTGCCTGGCTTTATGGTCAGGTCTTTCTCCCTTGGAAGGGAGCGGGGGTGGGGGGTGGATGGGAAGGGCAACCACATTGGCTGGAATTTGAATCTTTCTCCAGGGGCCCCAGAGGGTCCTGGGGACAGCTCGCAGGCTACCTCCACTCCACTTGAACTTCCGAAGTTCTGGCTCCCACTGGCCCATCCTGTCCTTGTGTAATGGGCTTGAATGCGAGATCTTCCTATTGATGCCTCTTCTTGCTGGTTTATAGGTCATAGCTTTTTTTAGGCTGAGGATGGATTTCCAACACTCCTCCACATTATTTCTTTTATATCTTGCTTACGGATTTGCTTTCTGAATTTGTTTTTTCCTTTCAATGAAATAAATACCCTTGAGACAATGCAAATGTTTCCTTTTCTCTACTCAATTGTAGATTCCGAAGGGCCATGACCTTTCTTTATCTAGGAATCATTTTGGGGGCTTTGCAATAATTGATGTTCAGTAAATGTTTGTTGAGTGGAATTGACTTGTATCTTTCATTTAACTTCCTAATAGGGTGTTTGAGATTAATTCAGAAAGCAAGTGCTCCTAAGACTACCTTTACAAAAATAGAGAGAAATCAAATGAGAAAGTTTACTAATAGGAGAATTCAAAGACTGAGGCACTTGTAGATTGAAGACAATAAAAAACATCTTAGTGACTCTGCTTACTAATTTTACATGGAAAAATACATGTATTGAGAAGATCACCTCCAACATATAGTTAAAAGTCTTCAAGACTAAGCATTTCATTTCTCAGAGGTGTAGAATCGTTTTCAGACTCATAGCTGAAAGGAACCTTGGAGAACATACAGTGTAAACTTACTTCCCAGGTGATGAAACTGATTTCGATTGTACAATGACATTCTCACATTCACACGACCAGTTAGGGGAAGAACGGGGGTGAGGCACAGTTCTGCTCATAGGCAGCTCCGCACTTTTCCTATTGCACTCCAGTTCTTTTAGTATAATGGAGCTATTTGTATATGTGCCATCTCCCCCAAAAGGGTCATAAGTTAATGGAAGACAGAGGTCATGTCTTTTTTTTCTTTATTTTTATTGTTTATGTTGGTATATTTGTCCTCACTTTTTCCCCTTTTCCCATCTCCACCCAGCCCCCGCGTTTCCCACTCAGGCCGTCACCACACCGTTATTCCTGTCCAAGGGTCTCGCATATATGCTCTTTGGCTAATCCCTTCATCTTCTTTCTTTCAGACTCCATCTCTCCGCTCCTACAGCTGTCAGCCTGTTCCATGTATCTGTGCCTCTGTTTCTATTTTGTGCGTTACTTTGTTTTGTTCATTAGATTCCACGTATCAGTGACATCATATGGTCTTTCACTAACTGGCTGATTTCACTCAGCAAGCTCTCCAGTTTCATCCGTACTGTAGCAAAAGGTTTTATTTTGCTTTTTATGGTAAATAAAAAAAATATCATGCCTGGCAAATATAGCTGCCAAACACTAGGTATTCCATTAACTCCCTGTGAATGAAGTTCTTACCTGATAAAATGTGATTCTTCTTGGCCTCATGTTCATGAGGAGCCACTCTTTATTTATTCATTAAATATTTATTAATTGCCAACCATGTCCCTAATACCATGCTAGTATCAAAACGAGGGTTAAAATGAAGATCTCATTTCAGCTTGGAGCCATGTTACTATGTGACAGTAACTACCTCCATTAGAAAGGAAAGGAAGTGAGTTCTCAGCTGACCTATTTCCTTTTTACAGGCTCATTTGCATATCATAGAATTTTAGTGCTAAGGGGAATTTAAGGTTACCTAAGATCACATTGTCAGTCAATGGCAAAGCCAGGGCCAGAATGAATGTCATCTCCCACAAAGTCCAGCGTTCTTTCCATTACAAAGAATTCCTTCCTTCAGTTTGCATTTTGGGAATAACATATGTGCTACTTAAATTTACAAATATTAATAAAAAGGAGATCCATATTTCTTCTGGATTAAATATCGAAATGCCTGAGGGAGTAGGTACGGAGAGAAAATAGGGTAGAAAAACAAAGCCATTGATTCCTAGCCAAAACAACAGAAAGTGCCCTAATCATCTGCTTCAAATTACAGGATATTAGAACCAGAAGGATCCCTGGAGGCCACCTAAGCAAACCCTGTTCGTTTCCATTTGAAGATGCAGAGACTCAGAGAGGTTCAAGTAACTTCAACCAAGTCACACGGTAAGTTACTACCAGAGGCGTGACTACCATCCAGGCATTCTGCGCCCCGTCCCCAAGGCCGTTTTATTTCCTGAACTTCAGTTATTTGCAAACTGTCTTTTCCATTTGCCTGAATCCACACTGTATTAGCACTTACTTGATATTTTTATTTGTTAACTCATTTTAAAATTTTATGATATGTAATGTATTTTAAAACTTTAAGAAGAAAAATTTTTTACCAATTTCATAAATAGAAAACCAATATTATTTGGTATAATAAGAAGATGAATGTCAAACTTAAAACTTGGGAAATATTTCTAAATTTCACCTAATTACTTCTCTTGCTGAAGGCATGGAGCCTGAGGCTTACTCTCTTTTTAAAGAGAGTAATAAGCAAGTGTCAGAGACCCAAAAATGAGAATTACTTCTTGATGTGATCAAAGACATTTGTAGAAGGGAATAACCTTCTATGTATTCTGTGTCCTTTTATGCTGCAGCTGATTTCTACCTAGAATCATTTTGTGTACCACCAGAAAGTCACACCACGCATTTGGGAAAACACTACCCTAACCAATAATGGCATTTACTGAAAATGTGTTTTGACTCCATATTTTTATCCTTGGGTAATACTGTATTTTATAAACGTAAATTGTCTCTTATCTAATCTGTGTCTTAAGAGCACAGATTGTTATTGCCTTATCCCACTGAGGAATGAACTGGTTCCAGAGGGGTTTTGAGAATTATATCAGCAATGATAAGATGACTGAGCCAGGGGGGAAATAAACTAGGAGTTTAAATTTCTGATAAAGATTTGGCCATTTTCCTCCCTCCTTTGATGTGATCTGGGAATCCAGGGGTTGTGCAGTCCAGGTTTGCTCCAACTGTCAAGCAAAGGGCTAAAGAGGGTGGGGAGAAGGCTAGCCTTCATTAAACTCTGCCTGGCCCTTGCCAGGTTAGCTCATTTGATCCTCCCAGCAAGTGCAGCCCCACTTTTCCAAATTCACACACTTATAGTGAGAGGCAGAGCCAGGATTCAAACTCCTCTTCCTGGTTTCTTAAGCTCAAGTGTTTCATTGACACCATGAAGTTATCGATTTGGAGGCCTGGGCGTTAGGGTGATTTTCCCATCAAATTGAAACGTTATGCCGACCTAAAGATCAGAGGGTCCTGATCCACAATCTTTACCCCCCTTTGTCCAGTCCTAGGTCTCCTTAGTTTTCTTATCTCCTCACACAGGGCCCCAGTGGTTCCTGCGGCAGGCCTCTCTTTCCACCTCTCTTCCCCCGTACGAGTACCTGCATGAGTACCGTTTGGCCCTGATTTTATATTGCATCAGTCTTACATTATTAGAGCAGTGGCACAATTTAAGACATTGGTTTTAAAAATTGAAATTCCAAACTTTATGCTGTTAAGAATCACCATCAACTAGACTATTTTTTTCATATGTAGGAATAATCCCTGCTGAGAGATAATTGATTAATCATTTGACTTAGCTATCTCCTAAATCTCATTGGGAAGGCTTTCAGCAGGCAGGGGAGGGGACCCTGAGGGGGAACTGCTTGAAGGAAGGTCTCTAAAAGTAGCTCAGTGGATTGAGTGCGGGCTGGGAACCAAGGGGTCCCGGTTCAATTCCCGGTCGGGGCACATGCCTGGGTTGCGGGCCAGGTCCCCAGTGAGGGCCATGTGAGAGGCAACCATATATTGCTGTTTCTCCCTCTCTTTCTCCCTCTCTTCTCCTCTCTCTAAAAATAAATAAATAAATATTAAAAAAAAAAAAAAAAGAGAGACCAAAAGGGTCAAAACGTGAGGAGAGGGAAGGGATCTCAGTGACCAGGAATTCCGAGGGACTTGGGGGCTGAGGAGTGAAGTGTGGGGGGATAGCGATAGGGATGGTGAGGAGTGAGGGGACAGGGGATGACAAAGAAAGAACAGACACTTTTCTCCTTTCTGCAGCTCCTTAGCCTGGCTGCTCTGCCAGCAGCAGCCCTTGCGTATGTCGTAGGGCCTTTTCAAGCGCTTGAGCTGAGATCAGTGCCCTCAACGAGCTAGAAAACAGAGCCTCCTTGCTCCATTTGGTCCCTTTGGACAGTAGCTCCTCCAGCAGTCTGGTGCTCTGGAGATCATGATCACCTTCTCACACATCAGTGGGTTGTTCAAGGCTGCGGCCTCATGCACCCTCCATAGACACCCCAACCCACTGTTCGCATGTTGCTAAAGCCGCGGCACTGCTGTCTTCGCGACCCACTGAATTGTGTACTTTGCCACATGGGTTTTGGGGAACATCTGGGGAATACTTCCAAGTCTTTCATTTTGTGTATTGAAATATACCACAAAGTTAATGGACCCATATCACATGAGGAATCAGCAAGCAACACATCCTCTTATTTCTCAATGGCTTATCTAATGTAATCATTGATTTTGGATAATCTATCTCCCATTCATTTCACCCTCAACATAGCCTAGTCCACACACACACACACACACACACACACATGCGCGCGCGCACACACACACACACACACAATTCCAAAAAGCTGGGACTTGCTCTCATATCAATGTCTTATACTATTTTAAAACCAGTAATTATTCGGCCATTGGAAAGATTCCAGTTTTGCAGACATGTAATTTGAAAGCACAAAGAAATTATTTCAGCGTCACAGGGCAAGGCAAAGTGGTGTCCTTGAGTCAGCTGCAAAGACAACAGTCAAAACCGTTCATTGTTTGCCACCCTCCTGACTTGCTCTCTTGGAAACAATGATTTCACACCAAAAGGGATTTTAAACAATTACCTTTAGAAGGTAGGTGAGGAGGCATTGAGAAAGTATGTCGTCCCATGAATGAGCTTGTCTTCAGGTCCAGGGTTCCAAAAGAACCTGCAAATGGGAAGCCACGGCAGCAACTCTTTGATGAGAAATCAGGGAGAAAAAGTATCAAATGAATTTGTAACTTGTTAAGGAATTTGTTGAGGAATTGTACGCAAAGAGATTGGTGAACAGAATGAAGCCCACCTGAAGGAAGCTCTCCAAGGGAGATTCCTTGGGGAGTCAGGAATCAGGAAGAACCATCATCGGTCAGAAGGAACCACAGTCTGGAAAGTACATCACAGAGTCTAGAGAGAGGAGGTGGCAGAGTTCAGTGGAAAAAGTCCAGAACTTGAAGCCTGGAATTTGGTCTCTCTTCCCGACAATTCACATGACTTAGGGTGCATAGCCTTGCGTTGCAGTCATAGAAATGCTTGGTGAATAAAAGAGAGTATCTATGACATGTTTTACATCTCTAGAAGGAAAAACTATGTATGAAGGCATTAGAATACTTTTCACTTAGCTTTTAAGGCTTCCTTGGATTTATTAGAAATTTATGTAGCTGGAATTACCAAATGATTTGAGGAATAAGCTGTAAATCATGGAGAAGCAGGCAGTTCTAAAGTGAATATGAGTGAACTAGTTAGATAATACCTTTTTATTGCTTTGAAATAGGACTGGTAAAGCTGCTGAATATACAATTTGCTTTTCTTCTGCCAACGTAGAACCATTTTCCCCTGAACTTGCCCTTATGTCTTTTTTGTTGTTTTCCTCCCAACCTCATCTTTTTTCTCTTCTTAAAAACTTTCCATCCATCCACTCTGGGGAGGCACTGCTGAAGGATTAACTATCTAACTTTTGTCACCATTGCCTTGTCTTAAATTAGTCTTGATATCCTTAAACACGTTTCTGTATATGAAGCTGGGTGAAACAAATCAATGCTGAGAGGAAGGTCAAACTGGGGATGTAGAAGAATTGGCAAGGAATTGAAATCCAAATGCTTGAGTCATGTAAAGGAAATGAAAGAGGCCAGAATATGATCAAGCCATGTGATGAATCAGAGTTTCTTTAAGTGAAAATTATTGTGTAAAGCCTTTACTACAGCAGTCCAGCATTTAAGACTCAAGTTGATGAAACTTAGCTCTGAAAGGAGCTGCTTCACTGTGTTATTTTGTTTCAATAACTTCTTAGGTTTGGATTCATGTAGTACACTAGATGTAGATAAAAGCAGCCAGAGAGGTGGGGAGGAAAGAGAAGCCTGAGAATATGTTGCCAAGATTTTCTTTTTGTAGCAAACGACTCACAGAAGGAAGAGCTCATTCTCTTATCCCTTTAACCTTATTGTTTCACATTCCTCCCCAAACTTGACCTTCCTGTCAACCTGTATTGTAATCTCTCCAGAACTAAATTCTATTGTCTAACTCAAAGGCTAACTTTTCCTATTTTCTTGCTTATCACCTGCCCTATTACAAATAGGTGCCATGGAGTTGGTTTTTATTAAAACTGTCTTGTAACCAATGTTTATTTTTATTAACTTATTCCATGCAACCAGTTCAGGAATTCAAATAATGCTTTAAAAAAAGATATACCAAAAGCAAAGGCTCCTGATGCCCTCAACTTTCATTTCGACATTACTTCCTGACCCTCAGAGGCAACCACTCAGCTGGTTGAGCCCTTTTATTTCCATCAGCATCTTATTTAAAAGAAAACAAACAAAAGGTTTCCAAATAAATCATCTATGTAGCAGTTTGCATTTATTTTACCTCTTGGCATTTAAGTAAAAATTTTTTTTAGTAGGTAGGCTTAAGTTTCTGTCTCAGTTGATCTCTTCTGACATTTACTTCCATATTTCTAAGGAGGATGTGTGTATTATCTCTTTTTACTTTGTCACATAGCAATTTTGTAAGTTAGGCCATTGTGAAAGCTTAAAGATGTGGACAAGCTATCAATCTGGTCAAATTTATTGTTCTTCAAAATTCAGATACTGAGTTTGATTTTAGTTAGTTAGTACGTACAAAATTAACATAACCAACCTACAGTATACCATTCTGAATGATAAAGTTTTTATAAGTGCAAACCCAAAGAAGATAATATATTTATCCAACTATAAAATCAATATAATACAGGGTCTGGTGGAAGTAAGGCCTGCTTGAGTGTGGTTGGTAGCGTAATAACATGGGTGTAGTAATTTATAGTTTCAATTTGAACATTTCACCTAAAATGTCATATGGTGTGCTTGAGTGTGATAGTGTTATGTTACAGAATTATATGCTTATGATTTTGTAATAAAAAGGGGGCATTATGTGTGCCAGACCCTGTATAATCAGTCAGGATTCAATCACAGAGGCAAAACCCACAAGGAACTTTGCGTATGTGTGTGTATCATATATAATATATATCATACCTAATCTTCCACAATTGTGGGAACTGTCTAAGAAGTTGCTGTAAAGCTGCCATCTTTACACCTACTCCTAGAGCTTAAAGACTTCCAACAAGGTAGCCTAGAAGGGAAAATAGATTAAAGTGGGGAAAAGCAAGTATCAGCTGGAACCTTCCAGCATGAGTGAGAACCCACATAGACAGAGTGAAACCAAGTCAGTTCTCACTCCTTCTGACTTGATGGCATAGGTCTCCTGCCCGACAAGCTGTCCCCTTTTATCACACATATAGCCCAGGAGCGGGACAGCAGAAGAGGGTTCAGGGGAGAGTGGAGCAGGTGCAGGTCCTGCCATTGTCACATCACAACAGGGCAAGCAATAGTGTGAACAGCAAAATGACTGCGACTTTGCTTCCAAGGCCCAATCGGTGTAAGAATGTCTCTTTAATCCACCCTAGCCGGAAACATACCGAGGGAATTTTGGAAAATGCAGTTCAGCCTAGCCAGGTTGATACATCACAAAGCCACCACAGCCTACCCACTTTCCGTTTGGCACCCATATATATGTTTATTATTATTATAAATAAATAGTTCAGGATTTGAGTATCCGTCATGCCTCTTTACCAAGAGAACAATGGAAGAGGGGAGAATTTGAGATCTTGCTCCTTGGCCTATGTCATCAGTTTGAATGAAATAAACACTCTGTCTCTCTCTCTCACACACACACACACACACACAATGGCAAAGTCATCTCACATTCCTGGGACCACACGGGGGAAAAATTGCTTGTAAAGGAAAAAAAGAACAATAGTTGTATTTAACCTCTGGAAACTACCTAAAAGCCCTTCATCAGGAATATTTGCCCAGCTCCTTTTACTTTATCCAAATTAAGGTAACTGCTGGATAAGCCAAGGTTTCTGAAATTGTATTACGAGTAAAATGGAGCAGGGATAGGCTTCTAATTCAGAGCCCTTTTATTTCCATCAGCATCTTATTTAAAAGAAAACAAACAAAAGGCTTCCAAATAAATCATCTATGTAGCAGTCTGCATTTATTTTACCTCTTGGCATTTAAGTAAAAATTTTTTTTAGTAGGTAGGCTTAAGTTTCTGTCTCATTATCACAGTGGAATCTAAAAATTGCTGTTTATATTGTTTAACAAACAAAAACCATGCATACTGTTCGGTAGACAGTGGTGAAGCTGGACACATATTAAATTTTGGGTATTAAAAAAAGTGCTTTATGGAGCCAAATAATTTAATGTTTTTGGATGAACAGACTGTTTCCACTTAGTGTAACTTTTTTTTTCTAGAAAAAGGTATATGAAAAGAAATACTATACTTAAATTCTTATCATAAATTAAGTCTAGGTCTCCTTTTTTTTTCTCCTAAACTATTCATAAATGAAATTTGTTATTTTTTCCACTGTACGGCATGACATATGAGCAAAAGACCTCATTTTTTTTTTAAAGCACTGCATCTGTTTCTCCCCAGCCTTCTCCATGTGATAGTCATTAAAACCTCCACTAAAGGAAAACTCTTCAGAAATAAACTATGTCTTAAAAAAATGAACTTAGCAAAAGTTGTTCATATCGAACACAAAAAGCAAGCAAAGCCGTGAGCTAACTGTACAAAGGAAATCAGTCTAACTTATAAAATGGTATTCTCCCTGTCCACTACTTAGTATAAAAATTGGATAATAAAGAATTACAGTAGCCTCGCTGGCGTAGCTCAGTGGATTGAGCGCAGGCTACAGACCAAAGGGTCGCTTGCCGGTTTGATTCCTGGTCAGGGCACATGCCTGGATTGCGGGCCAGGTCCCCAGTGGGAGCCATGTGAGAGGCAACCACACATTGATGTTTTTCTCCCTCTCTTTCTCCTTCCCTTCCCCTCTGTTTGAAAATAAATAAATAAATACATAATTAAGAAAAAGAATTACAGTAATTGTGTCACGAAAACAGAGATAAGATGTTTAGATTATAGGAAGTTTTAAAAATAGTTTTAAATGTCTCTGCTGCTGAAAAACAGGAGCTATCAAATTCCTTTCACAGACAAGTTTCTCTGGATTCTAAGATATGCCCCATTTTTCTTGCCTTCTGGGGTTTTTTTGGGGGCGGGGGGCTTCTGGCAGGCCTCTGCTGTGTGGCTGAGGTTCCCAGTGAATTAGTTCATCTTTCCATGTTGTACGTATTGCCTCATTCATTCTGTGAGTGCTCCTATTTCTGCAGACCCCACATCTCTGAGAATGTTTCTCCTTTTTACAATGAGTGCCATAGGGGATTCGCCTATGTTTTGGTTAGGGATGGGTAGTGGAGATTCTCTCCATTTCTTTACTGTACCCGTTTTCTAGATTCAGCAAGATCTTCCATAAGAACCAATGTCTTCGTTTATCCATATGCTGTACACTTTGGAGTATGAGGAGTATTAATTGCAAAGACTTCTGCTAGACTTACAGATTTAACAAGCTTACCTTCCAAAGGCATTGAATTTGCCCTTATTTATGTTAAAAGCAGTTGCAAATTAGAAGTGTTTTAATGATTTTTTTCAACTTGCAATGCCTATAAGAGTGCATATGAATAAAAGGGTCAAATTTAATAGGCAAATTCATTTTATTATGAAATAGCAAAGATAGCTGTTATTTCACTATGAACTAGAAAACAGCTTACCAATAACATGTCTGAATATCCTCGAATATTGATATATAATGTTTAAAATATTCTACAGAAGCTTAGTATGTCTCCCCATGACACCTACTCTCAAAGGTCAGAACAGTTGCAGGAAGGGTCTCAGTAGGAAGATGTCAAGATCACCTTTGGAATTAGTTAACACCCAGAGCTGGGCTCCTAGGCTAGCTGGGCTGCCCTGCTTCCTTTAGACAAGAGCCAAAATGGTAGTCTCATTTAAGCGGGGGTGGGCAGAGGAAGAACAGGCAAGCTCTCAGAGGAAACCTACAGATCCTTCCATGGCCACAATTTCCATTTATCTCCACTTGGGGGAAAAAAAGACAAAAGAGTAGCAAACACTTTCTCCATTATGTTTCTCCAGTTGTTTCATTGTACTCATGAAAACCAACTCTCTTTAAAATTCTTATCCAGGATATGATGAATCAGCAAATTGTTTTCTGTTTAATTTGTGGTACTCAGCTGCTTTTGTATAAGCAGTGCCTTATGTCTGCTATGGTTCACCATGATATAAGCGACATCTTTCTTTGTTCTGAAGCTTTAGATTTACTAGGCTGGCTTTTCTTTTCAAAGGCAAGCTGTGTTTCTGAAGGGCAGTGTGCTTGCTATGGGATTATGTTTAAATATTTACACTGGTGCCTTTTAAAAGGCGTTGTTGGTGGAGGCTTGGCAAACCAAGGCAGCACCACCATTGGTCTCACTCACAAGTGTTCCCCTGGGATGAACAAAAGTTCAACGGATAGAGCAAGGAGTAGGCCCATAGGTGAGCACATTTGGATGTCAATTTTAAGTAAATTATTTGATTTTAGGTGACTGTTAAAGGAAGTCCCATTCCTCCTCCATTATTGCATGATTTTCCAAGCAGCTAAGTCCCCAAGCCGAGAAATTGCTGGCTAGAGATGGCCTCTGTTGCCACAGTCCTCTCAGCAGACACTCTTAGGAGCTGGGAACGAAGCTTAATAAGAGCTTTCTTGTATGTTCTCTGCTGTCCTGGCATGGCCTTCAAGGGGTGTGTATGTTCTTTTCAACAACATGCCCCATTGAGACAAAAAGTAACCCTGAGCTCATCCCTTACTCCCACCTACTGCCTCAAAAAGTTACTAAAAGATGTTGCCCTGGCTGGTGTGGCTCAGTGCATTGAGCGCCAGCCTACGAACCAAAGGGTCACCGGTTCGATTCCCAGTCAGGACACATGCCTGGGCTGTGGGCCAGGTGCCCATAGGGGGTGAATGAGAAGCAACCACACATTGATGTTTCTCTCCCTCTCTTTCCCTCTCTTTCTCCCTCCCTTCCCTTCTGTCTAAAAATAAAATAAAAATCTAAAAAAAAAGTTACTAAAGGATATAATTAACAAAGAAAGAATGAAGCTGAAGCTGCTAATAGTAATCACAATACCTCTCCATGAAAATGTCCAACCTTGTCAACCAACAGCAATTAAACCAGGAAGAGGCTTTTACTTTGCAAAGCTGTCTGTTAGACCAGTGGGAATAGAAATACCAGGGCCCTCTGTGGTTATTTATGAATCAGGAAATAATTATCCTCTTATTCATTTCTGGCCTTAGTGAAATCTCAAGGTACAACCTAACAATTAAAGTCAGATAAGGCTGAAAGAAATAACTTCAAAACTGTCTTGCAGGAGGTTGGCCCAGCTCAGCTGCATTTCGTAGGATAGCTTCCCCACGACCTTAACTAGAGTATCAAGAATCTCTCTAGTCCAGCAGGCTCTCTTCTGGGTGTCTGCTTAGCTCTTTCTCTACTTTGCAGTTCGAGCTTTAGCAGAATTCAAAATGCCTGATGGTGAAGAGCAGAGAACCCTAGAAAGGCCATGACAAGGGCGGATCCTTGTAGAAAGAAAGCTGGCTAGCAGTTTCCACCCATTATGTCCATCCACACCTGAAACTTCCTGACAACCAGCGTGGATGTGCGGGAACACCTGCTGCCAAGCCAACCAGGAGTCCCTGAGCACAGAGGCCCTTGAAGGGGCAGGAAACACATACCAAAACACTTCAACTGAAAAAATTTGCCATGCACAGAGACTCAGGACTCTCTTCAAGGCTACAATTGCCAATGGTGGTGTCCTTTGACATAAATCTTTAATTAGGAAGAACAACAACAGGAAAACTGTCTAAAAGATGCCTAGGTTTCCTTGTTAGCTCATGATCAAGATGGTTACTTTACTCACACGTCTAGAACCTGGGCTGGGATGGCTGAACCGGCTGGGGGCTGGGCAGCATCGCCATCTCTCTCTGCGCCAGGCTCATGCTTCCTCACAACATGTCTGTTTTGGGGCAGTCAGATTTCTTACTTGGTGGCGACCTGCCCCAGAGCAAGCCCTTCAAGAAACCTAGGTGAAAGTGCAAAGCTTCCTATGACCTGTCTTTGAAAGTCCCAGAGCTTCACTTCTGCCAAATTCTGTTGTTCAAGAAGTCACGGAGGCCAGCCCAGATTTAAGGGGAGGGGACTTCTCTTGCAGAGAGTGTGACTTGGGAGATACGGTGTAGCCATCTCTGTTTTCTTTTTTTTAATTTAATTAATTTATTTATTTTTTAGAGAGAGGGGAAGGGAGGGAGAAGAGACAGAGAGAAACATCAATGTGTGGTTACTTCTCAGAGCACCCCCTACTGGGGACCTGGCCTGCAACACAGGCATGTGCCCCCACTGGGAATCCAACGTTTGTAGGCCGGTGCTCAATCCACTGAGCCACATCAGGCAGGGCTTTTTTTTTTTTTTTTAAGATTTTATTTATTTATTTTAGAGAGAGGGGAAGGAAGGGAGACAGAGAGGGAGAGAAACAGCAATGTATGGTTGCCTCTCACATGGCCTTCACTGGGGACCCGGCCCACAACCCAGGCATGTGCCCGGACTGGGAATCGAACCGGAACCCTCTGGTTCCCAGCCCGCACTCAATCCACTGAGCTATACCAGCCAGGACAGGCAGGGCTTTTTTAAACTTTAAAAAATTTTATCTTTATTGTATTTTTTCCATTACCATTTAGTTCCTTATACCCTCCTCTCCCTGTGTAGCCATCTTTGAAAAATACAATCTGCTGCCCTGGCTGGTGTAGCTCAGGGATTGAGCACGGGCTGCAAACCAAAGGGATGC
The DNA here is from genome assembly GCA_004026765.1 of Micronycteris hirsuta. Lineage (NCBI taxonomy): Eukaryota > Metazoa > Chordata > Mammalia > Chiroptera > Phyllostomidae > Micronycteris > Micronycteris hirsuta. Next base: position 31,216 of record PVJI01009698.1, on the reverse strand, counting down.
CAGTTCGATTCCCAGTCAGGGCACATGCCTGGGTTGCAGGCCAGGTCCCCAGGGGGGCCATGTGAGATGCAACCACACATTAATATTTCTCCCCATCTCTTTCTCCCTCTATTCCCTCTGCCTAAAAATAAATAAATAAAATCTTAAAAAAAAATCTCCTGTACCTTAGGGCTTTGAATTTTCTAACAACTCTCTAGTATTGGTAATTCTAGTGCTCTATATTTCTACAGAAAACAAACCCCTAAATTTTGCTTTTGGTAATTCTATTTGAGAAAGTTGAAAATTTATTAAGCTCTCCAACCAGCCAAATTTCTGCATTTGAGTTTAAACCATATTTAAGCATTATTATGATGTCAAAGAAGCTATTGATTCTGAAATAGTGAGTTTTGATTGAGTTGACTTTTAAAAAAATACCAAATATCATTTGGATATTAAATGTGATATAAACATTATAGTAATAAACCATTGGCTTTTTACTGGTTATTCCCACTCTAGGAGATAAAGTCAATGAATGTACTAGTCAAAACTTCAAAAAGAAATGAGGAAAAGATAAGTATAGATAAAGCAGCACCCAGAAAATCCTTTTGTAAGACTAACTTGAGACAGCTTCACTGAGACTCAGTAAGACTCAATGAGTTTAACCTCCACTGTTGAAAGAATACCATGCTTTGCCGTGTATAATGAACACCTATGTTTTAGTACTAAATCCCATGTATCATGTGAATTTGCATGATACATGGGAGTTAGTACTGCCCCATGTATAATGCATGTCCTTATTTTTTGCTCAGATATTTGGGCAAAAAGTACGCATTATGCATGGCAAAAGATGGTAATTCCTCCACTTAGAAAAGAAAGCCCACGTGAAACCTAAATCTTTACAGCCAGTCTCATTCCCATCACCTTTTGGGACCCAGTCAGCAGAGTGGGACTTGCATCTAGAAGTAAACCCGGTCACCAGCACAGAACAAAGACTGAGTAGGGGTGGGTGGGTGGGGCACAAGGGGATGATAGGCACAAATAGAGAAGGTTTGGGCTGGAGAGCAGTCATCAAAGTAGAGTCAGCCAGGAGATAGGCAACGCAAAAACATTGGCGCCGCTGAGTAGGACATAATAGAATAGACATTAAGGAGTCCCCAGACATCAAGGACACCATGAAGCCCCAAGACTCAAGGGCAGTGCTCAGATTCCAAGAGAGACAAAACTAAACAAGTAAAAGCCAAGGACACATAGTTATCTCAAACAAAACAGGATTAGTACTAGTTAAGTATCAGTTATGTTCTCTTCTTCCTACCATTGTGACTGGTCCTGGGAGTGGAGGTAGGGACCAGCCGATTAGAGGTGGGGGTCCTGGGAGGCCTCTTCAGGGCAGGAGCTGAGCCTTATTTGGTCACAAACAAACACACTGACTCTTGAAGATTAGTGGGGACCAGAATCCTGTAGCTGGGTTGTTTTAAGGTCATATTCAGAACTCCACCCCCAGAGACTCTGGGCCAGTTTGTCTGGGGTGCAGCTAAGGAATCTGCGTTTTTTCAGCCACACCAATCTCATTCCCGCATGTTTCTGCCAACTCACATTTTGAGGATGACGGGAAGCACACTTTTTCCCACTTGATTGCAGACTTAAGACTGGTTGAATTAAGGTTTGAGCCCACAAATAGAACAGTCAGAATTTGTGAGGACTTAAGAGGGCCTTCAACAAAACTGGGCCGAGTGAATCATCAGTCAGAAATGATCCCATTTCACAAGGTTTGCATTTTTAACAACTGCAGCAGAACTGTAGCTGCCACATAAGAGGCTTGAAATATAACTAGGAGCATTTCACATCATTTAAAAATGTTAAGCATTTGAGAATTTTCCCGGCCTGGTTTTAAAAGCTGCACATTTGAAGATAAAAGCACTTTTTTTTCTTAAAGTAAAAATAATCCTTGTGGATGATTAAAAATTAAAAATTTAGATAAGCAAAAATAATATTTTTAAACATCCATAATCTCACCACCCAGAGATAACCACAATTAACCTGTTGGTGTGTATCTTTCCAGCCTTTGCCTAGACAAATATACAAGGGCTTGTTTTTCTCCCTTTGTTTTGATAAATGGGATGGTACTGTCCATGTCTGGATAGCGGTGGTTGTTTTTAAAGCTTTTGCTTTAGAACCAGCCTCCGAGGTCACTCTATTCCTCCTAGACTCTGTGGTCTTCCATCTCTACTTCCCTTGGCATCTTGGCTCCATTCTTCTCTATTGACTGGCTGTTACCTCGTGACCAAAATTGAATGTTCTACAAATTACTGATAGATGCAACAACATGCATACATTTCACAGACATTGTGCCAAATGATAGAAGCCAAAAGCAGAAACACGTGCTGTATGATTCCATTTATACAAAATTCTAGAAAAGGCCCAATTCATCTATAGTGGCAGGAACTAGATGCATGATTGCCTGGGTATGTGGTAAAGGAGTTTACTGCAAAGGGAACTTTTGGGGGTAATTAAAATATTCTATACCTTAATTATGGTGGTAATTTCATGGGTACATAAATTTGTCAAAATTCATTGAACTTAAGATGGGTGTGCTTTATCGTATGTAAATTATGCTCCAAGTTGATTTGCTCTACACTCATTTATTATTCAAAATTTTGAGAGAAGGTTTCTTACTGGCTCAGTCTGAGTCAGATATCCACTCTGAGTCCCATCATCCAAGGCTGGAGGCTACTGTACAAGACAGATTGGGGTAGATTCCCAGCTCACAATAAGCCTCCCTTCTCCAGAGACAGCCCTGAGACTCAGGAGTGGCCCCAGTGGGCCTGTGCTGTGGGACTTAGTCAATCTGCCACAGGTGGATGGTGCAGGGTGGACAGATAACCCAAGCCAGACAAGTCTTTCCCCAGGAGTTTTCAAATGGGAACTTAGGAGAGAGAATCAGCATCTTTCTGGTGGTGACCTCTTGGATATGAGGTCCAAGTACTGCCAGTAAGCAGGTCTGCTCTCTTGGAAAACCAAGTCAGCATACAGAGAGCAGTAAGGCAGAGCAAAGTGCTCATAAAAAAGATTTATCTGCACAGTCAAGTGGATGTGAACTGGGAAGTGATCATTTCAATCACTAAAGTCTATATGCACAAAGTCAACCATCCACTAGCTTTCCTCTTCCAGAGCTAGAGAAAATTCCAAGGATGAGGCTTGTTCTGAGTAGTTTATCAGAATTGCCAGAAACTGGTGTAAGTGAAGAGGGGAGCCGCCAGAGCCAGAGGAGCAAATGCAGGCATGTCATCTTAGCAGCCAGTGGGAGATCAGACATAGGAGGTGGATCACTTATCCCTGCTCTTGATGCGTATTTATTGAGCACCTACTGTGTCTTCAAAACTATTCTAGGAGCTGGCAATACAGCAGTGAAGGAGGCAGATGAGGTCTCTGCTGCAGTGAAGCTTCCATTGTATTGGAGGGAGATAGCTAATAACCAAACAAACAAGAAACAGAAACGTGGAAATTCTAGATAGCGACACATTCGATGAAAAAATAAAACATAGTCATGTGATAGTGGCTTCAACAAAGAGCAGACCACTTTACACAAAGAGATCAGGGGAGGCTTAGCAATACAGGTGGCATTTGAGTCGACATGAGGAGGCCAGGTAGCTTGACCAGTTTCCACAAAGGCTTGAGGGAGGGAAAGAAGGAGCTTGGGTTGATTGAGAGAGAGAAAGAAAATCCATGTGAATGGGGTGAAAACAGAAAGTGGAGCTGAAACAAGAGATGTCAGAGAGACCAGCAGGGCTGGAACACACAGGGCTTGGAGACCAGGGTGAGGAGCTGGGTGTGTGCTACGGGGGGCCGGGAAGACATTGGACTATAAAGAGGAGGTTTCCATTTTTAAAAGTTCCCACCAGCTATTATGATGAAAATGGAGTGTAGGGCAACAATGGAAGCAGGGAGACCCAATAAGAGATCACAGTAGTCAAGTCCTGTGGGAGATCAGAAGACAAGCGAAGATTTGGGTTATGCATGATATCAGCAGCTCAAAAAATTAAAAACAGGAGTTGTCAGGGTTTAAATGTGTAGACTATGAACAAAACAAGGTCACACAACACAGAAGCTAATAAGCCAGCTTGAAACAAAATGTAGACAGCCTGGGAGGCTTGGGGTGTTGAGTGATGCTGATGTCCTGTAACCGAGCAAACTGGGTCTCGGCCAGTGACGTCTTGGACCCAAGACCCATCAATTAGTGTTGAAGGAAATAGGTTTTTATTAACAGGGTTTCAACCTGAGGGCCCTGAGAGCACTCCTGCTCAGAGTCTTCCTCTCCCACGAGACCCAGCACTTCCCTAGCTCCCCAAAAGGCTATAAGCCAAAACCACGCCCAGAAGTTCCCCATATCCTTATCTGTTCTTAAGCTGGCATGCAAATGATCTCCATCCTCTCTGGAATGTGCACTTGTGGGTTTCAGAGTCGCCATCCTCTTGAGGCAGCTCTCTCCTTCAGGATCTGAGGTGCGCTGTTCTCAGCCTCCATGCAGTGGTTCAGGAAAGCATTTGCCATGTTACACTACGTCATGGTGGGGTCCAGGGAGGCACAGTCCCAAGAGAGTGACCTATCTGTACGTCATTCAGAGAAGCCGAAGTTTGCAACTCAGCATTCTCGGTCACAGTTCAGCTCCAAGCATTTCCCACAGATCTGTGCTTTGTTAGGTGGGTACCCACAGCTCCATCAGCTCTGCCACCATCTTCTCCAGGCCAGCTTCCCAGCAGGCCTCCTCTTCTTACTCCAGACCTCATGGCATGCTCCTACTCCAAACCCCATAGCTTCCCCTTTATACAACGGACCTCGTGGCGGACCCTCCCTCCTCAGTCACTCTCAACCTCATGGGGAACTCTCTTCTCTTTCAGCCCAATCTCATTTTAAAGGCTCTGCTGGAACTTCCTGCGTGACCTCATATCCGGCCCCTCCTATGATGTGTTAGTGTCCGCCATTTTTGCCAGTTCTCCTGCATCTTTTACCTTCCCTCAGCTGCCGTCTTTAGTCAGGGCAAGAGTTCCTAGTGACACATGGGCATCTGGAATGGACTTGTGCCTCCCCTGGCTATGTCACAAGTCACTATATGCTCTTGAAGTCATGTATATCTTTTGCCCTAGGTGCTAGTCCTCTTCCCTTCAGGAAAGGCATGGCTATTAACCTGCCACTGTTATGCAGAGTATCTTATGCAAAGTATCTTAAACACTGTATCATCTACTTCCTTCTTCTCTCAATCAAGGGTTGTGGGGGATACAGGGGGATACACAACCCTGTGATGGACACAGTTAGGTTCAAGCCAATACTGCTTTATCTATATTATTTTAAATCTCCCTAATTAAGCTTTCCAGTTTAAAATATCAAGACTCTATTAGCAAAATTGATTTGGATAATCTAAACTCAAAATAAATACTTAACCAGCAATACTCCTAATCTTACCCTATCTTCAGAGGATCCCGGCCCCGTACCCTGTTACACTCTCAATGCCCAGAAGCCCACTGCTGAAGGAGGGAACCCCTTCCTCCATTTTTGTCACATTTTCATGTCATCTCAGCATCAAAACCATGTGGCTGTGTCCTGATGTTTTAGACATTTTAGGGACAACACTCTTTCAGCATCTTTGGAAGCCCCTCTCTCCCTAGCGCTCAGATAAACACTGCTCTCCCAAGACCCTGTCCTCTTGTATGGGCAAGCGGTCATGCTCCTTCTGCAACAATTCACACAAATGGACTCTCAAGATCCGACTCTTTTGGAGCCCCTACTTGCACCACCCAACCCGCATGGCCATGAGACATGCCTACACAACCCTGTGATGGACACAGTTAGGTTCAAGCCAATACTGCTCTATCTATATTATTTTAAATCTCCCTAATTAAGCTTTCCAGTTTAAAATATCAAGACTCTATTAGCAAAATTGATTTGGATAGTCTAAACTCAAAATAAATACTTAACCAGCAATACTCCTAATCTTAGCTTTCTGTTGGACTTTTGAACATTTTTGTCTGATTTGAAAAAACAGAGGCAAACCAAATAATAAGAAGTAAAACATGTTATTATAATACTAAACTGAATGCCCAAACACTGAGATGTCAGTCCTCAGAGAGATTCTCTCTTGCCACCAAAATTCACTTTCCCACCTTTCCCAATTTCTTAGTCAATACTAATAGAAGGATTATAAATCAGTATTCTTAGATTATTCACGATTAGATTATTAGGAATTAATTTACCTACTCTTCTAGTCAAAAGTCTGTTGGTTGCTAGAATCAAAGGCTCATACCCAGAAAAATTTTAAAATGTGTTCGAAGAAGAGTAGAACCTGAGGTCCCCTTTAGTTGCTTTCTCTTTCTCAGCGCTGCCCCCCCCCCCCCGCCCTCCCCGCTGCTATGTGTGTCTACTCCATTCCTTTCTCACTCTTTTCTGGCTGGCTTCCTCTGCTTACTCATTGTCTCCATTACTTCATACCTTAGGCATGTACTTGACCCATTAGGGCTACTCAATCTTAACTCTTTATAACTTCCCAGAACCCCAACCACTCCCACCCACCCTTCTGCATGCCCCAAAGAGGAATCTAATGACCCAGCTCATATTTACCAGCCAGATCACAGGTCATTGATCAGGCCAAGAATAAGGTGACTTTGGACCTGACGTCTGTCTCTGATTATATGGGTTGTGGCCAGGGCGGCACAGGGTCACACAGTACTTGACATGATCACTCAGGGGCAGTTGGCTATAGGGACAGGAGTCCCCCAGAAGAGGGAGTAGATAGACAGACACCCTAAAACATCTTTTAGTACATCTTTTCCGTTCCGGGACCCGGTGGCCCAGTCATAACTGTCGGGTTCCTATGTTGCTTCCCAAGTCTTCTTGCTAGCCATAAAAGCCAAGTACTTCTGTGGGTATCCCTCCCGGCACCTAGTTCACCCTGAGTCACCATTCTCCTTCTCCTTCTCCCCTTTGTCTCTTTCATCACTTCAGTCCAGTTATAGAAATCCTTCTTGCACTTTTGTTAAAATGCATATTCTTATTCCGTCTGACTGCTGTGAGACCTTACACTTTGCATTTCTAACAAGCTTCCAGGCCGTGCCAGTGCTTCTGCTCCACAGAAGTCACTTGGACTCTGTCTGTCTCCAGCTCTTTAGTTCTAACTGAGTCTTGTTCTCAAGCAGTTTGTTGTTTTTAAGGCCCTAGCCCTGGCACAAGGGGGGAGCATCAAGCTGTCCATATAGATTATGTATAAGCCAGAACCTGATGGCAAGAGACTTGAAACAAGCTGTCCTTTATGTGCAAGGCAACGGAGGAGATCTTACTTCTTAGAATCCAGAAGAGCTCCTTGCCAAGAGAAAAACTGTCAGTACAGAGGACTGGCCCACACTCCCTGGAAAGCTCCATCAGGGCCATCCCTAACATTTGCCGGCCCTGGGACTGAAGCCCATGTGGAGGCCCACAGACCGTTCCATCCTCCTGCCTTGACAAATATATCTTCAAGATGACAATATTTAAAAATACACGTAAAGCTATAGTTTTATATGGCCAAATCAGTAAATTATCAAAGATGATGCTATTTAATTATTAATGATATTCTAAACTATGGCAAAACAAAGTATTCTTGTTTATGCAACCAGCTGGGGAAAGCACAGGGACTGACCTCCAGGGACTTTTTATGGGACCCATTTAGGCCAGTTATGCCACTAACCCTAAGTGACACACTTCCCTTTTTGCTAGAGGTAGCTTGGACCTTTTGTTATCTGACACACACACACATACACACACGTACCCACATGCATACATACATCTCTTGTACCCTCAAGTCTCCAAAGTGAGCAATAACATGGAGCAGAAATGATCACAGCTCACAATTCCAAGTTTAGCTTAGCAAATTCATAAGAAAGTAAGAAAGAGCGTGCTGTAGATAATAATGCCAGAACAGGTGGGACCAATCAAGGAACTGAGGCAGGTAACACTATTGGCAAGGACCTTCCAGGGAAATACTAAGAAAGCTTCTTTAGATGAACTCCCAACACTCCAATGTCTGTGGCACTGCAGAATTCTGAGACTCCTCTTGGGACTTAGTCACATCGGCCACTCCGTCACGGACTTTGCCTGCTTTGCGGTACCTTGCTTACTGAACAGAGCCTCATCTGATCTATATCTTTCTGCCAGTGCCACTTGAGTTCACTGGGAGCAGTTTTTCCCTCTTGATTTTGGTTACCAAACAAATGGAACTTTTCCAAGTTGAAAACAGCAACTAGGTGCAGAGCTGACCCAAGGTCAGTGTTCTGGCTGGGGTGCATCCTATCTAAAAGGTGCCTGCTGTTTCTTCCACTCCTTAGATTATTTTGCTTATTAGAGTCTGGCATTCCCAGGGCATCTGAGGGCTGGTGAGAACAAAAGCAAACAAGATACCCTTAAAAACATTCCCTGCTCTCTTGACCTTTAAGGCACATGCTGGGAAATGGAAAGCCTTGCTCTGCTTCCTGAGAAAACTATAGTAAAAGGAATTTGCAGCTGGGTATTATTTTTGGGAAGTGTTCAAATTTCTTTAAGCTGATTTTTTTCTACCAGGAGTAAAGAAATCCAAAGATTATCTTAACAAAAATAGAGGCAATGCTACTCTGTCTCTCTGTGTGCAGTTAAATTACGATTGTATTTTTTTTTGAGTAAGCTTTTTCTCCTGATATGTTCAAAACTCAAAAATCTTAGGAATATCTGATTTAAACCTAAAAAGCTTTCCATAAAGTAGGAAAAAAGTATTCATTAATTTTTTAGTAATAAAGTAATAAAAGAATTTATTAGTAAGATTAATTAGTAAGAATTTATTAGTACTTTTGGGTAAGATGGTAACTTTGGCCCTGGCTGGTGTGGCTCAGTGGATTGAGAGCGGGCTGTGAACCAGAGTCGCCAGTTTGATTCCCAGTCAGGGCACATGCCTGGGTTGCAAGCCAGGTCCCCAGTGGGGCCACGTGAGAGGCAACCACACATGGATGTTTTTCTCCTTCTCTTTCTCCCTCCCTTACCCTCTCTCTAAAAATAAATAAATAAAATCTATATTAAAAAAAGATGGTGACTTTGAACGCTAAAATCTAATTCCATTCCACTTGGCATCCCCAGTTCCTGAAAGGAATAACACAGTAAAAGAGCATCAATGCTACAACTAGAAAAGGATGTCATCTACATTCTAGAAATGTGAGGAATATCTACTGGACTATAGCAGGTAATTGTGCATTGAAGGAAGAGCTTAGGACATTCTGAAATAACCCTCCTTTCCCCCAAGAGGCAGAATCCTAGAATAGTAATGGTGATCCTGAGTCCCAGTAATATCTCCTAATGAGGAAGAACAGAAATGAAAGATAAAAATAGGCCCTGAGTCAATCACTCCTTTAAAAGGCATTTGTGCAGGAGGCCCAGAGTGACAAGTGACTGCCCTATTGACAAGGGGGACACTGCTTCCTGAGCAGTGGGCACAACAATAGCTGGGCTATGCCTGGGACTGTGGGCCCCCGGACTGGTCATATGGTCAGCAGAGAGAGTTGACCCGGGTGCCTCATCATACATCTAGCATCAGCCTCTGCCCATCAGCTGATATTCCTGGAGGCCTTCCTTCTTTGCTTAGGTTAAGGATCATAGGGAGCTTCAAGTTGAGATTGAAGAAGAGCATCATAGCATTGTCTGGGAAGGGGCAATAGAGGGGGAATGGTGATTGGTTCCCAAGAGAATCACTTACCATGTTTCAGGGTCTCATGGGACATTTAGATATATCTCTCAATTTTCAAAGGTGGAAAGGCAGGAAAAAAAAACCAATATGGAAACCATGAAAATATTCTATATCATAAAGGGAAGAGAATATAGGACTCAAGAAGAGCCCTGGCTGGTGTAGCTCAGTGGATTGAGCGTGGGCTGGGAACCAAAGGGTCCCGATTCGATTCCCAGTCAGGGCACATGCCTGGGTTGCGGGCCGGGTCCCCAGTGAGGGCCATGTGAGAGGCAACCATACATTGATGTTTCTCTCGCTCTCTTTCTCCCTCCCCTCCTCTCTCTCTAAAAAGATAAATAGATAAAATCTTTAAAAAAATATCTATTAAAAAAAAAAAGAAGAAAACCACCCTGTTAAATAAGGTGAAATGTAGTGTACTGGGCAGAAAACAATATTACTTTATGAGCTGAATACATAATTTCTCAAGGGGAGTGAGATGTCTTTATTTAAGAACTTATCTTGCCCTGGCCGGGTAGCTCAGTTGATTAGAGTGTCATCCCAATACGCCAAGGTTGCAGGTTTGATCCCCGGTCAGGGCACATACAAGAATCAACGAACGAATGTATAAATAAGTGGAACAATAAGTCAATGTGTTTTTCTCTCTCTCCCCTTCCCTCTCTCTCTCAAAAAAAAATCCATTAAAAATTTTTTAAAAGAACATATCTTGTAGAGCATGGCTAGCTTTGAAGATGAAACCTTCTAGGCATAGCCAATGTGCTCTGGTGAGGAAAAAGATTGAGAGATTAAAAAAATGAGCTAGAACTGGGAGGGGTTGGAGCACATCAGAGGGGTCACAATGTGGGGTGAGTCTGAGAAGAAGAGCTGGAAGTTCAACACCCTCAAAGAGAAGGTAGGCCCTGAGGAAAAGAGAACAAGCGTGACACAGGACAAACAAATGAGCTCTTGATGAGCAGAAGCAGGAAGCTGGAGCAAGCGGCGACCGCAAGGAACCCACGGAAATCTTGTGTGTGGCGTTGGACTGCCCACAGGTCCTGCGATGGTAGGTTGGCCCCAGGTCATCTGGACCTCAGGGACGGGCTGACATCAGCATTATAGTAGAAACCGGAAGTAATATTTAGATGATAAATTGCACTGTGATCCTAACAAAATTAAAACATGGACTCTGGGAAACAGTGGCTGAAAAATGTTCTCCAACAGTAGACTGACGTGAAAAGGAGACTAAGTGAGAGGCAGAGGCCAGTACAGCAGCCTTCACAATGGGAGTCGGACAATCCAATAATAGGAACATGGGGTGGGGCAAAAGTAAGCTTACATTTCTGAGTACACGAAACACGGTGTATTTTTGCTTTATGATTTATTAATCATTGTATTATTTTCCATACGAACTTCTGTAAACCTACTGTTGCCCCACCCCATATACTGAAACAATAGAATGGAATTTGAAAATACAGAGAAGCAGTCAAGTCTCTAAACTCAACAACATAGAAAACTGAATCCATAAAATGGAGGCCCGAAGTCCTCCTAAAATGCAGAGAAAAAGGATAAAAGTTCAAAGAAATGAGAGAAAGGATGGTAAATTTAGAAAACACGGAGAGGGTAAAAATTAAGAGCTAAAGATAGTACTGAGGACAAAACAATAACATTAAAACAGACCAAATAAGGGTGTAATTAAACTCTCCTGAATTCAGGGTCAGGGAGAGGTCTCTATGTATATATTTACAGGGCATTCCAGGCAAAATCAATAGAAAGGTACCAATATTTAAACCCATCTTGACAGCTATTCCTAATTTTAAAACAATAAAAAACTATTATAATAAGAATTAGAACCCTGGCCAGGTGGCTCAGTTGGTTAGAGTGTTGTCTCAGATGCCAAAAGGTTGCAGGTTTGATTCCCGGTCAAGGCACATACCTAGATTGTGGGTTCAATCCCCAGTCAGTATAGGAGGCAACCAATTGATGTTTCTCTCTCACATCAGTGTTTCTCTCTCTCTCTTCCACCCCTCCTCCAGTGAGGATTAAAAAAAAAGAAAAGAAAAGAAACGAATTAGATGGCTGCTTTTTGTAAGTATCACAAATTAGTATCTTCATGGTTAACGCTTGGGGTATTCCAACTAATATTAGGCTAAAAACATCATTACTAGTGCTTACCATTGGTCCCCAAATCCAGTCATTTCAGAACAAGAAAAAGAAGTAACGAAGGAATCATTTACATTAAAAAACCTAAGTGTATAATAATTGTATAAGTTATCATTGTAATAAGTGTATAGAATAAGTGTATAAAAATTGATGGCCTCTAAATGTTAGTTTAAATAAGCAGATTGTATAATATATGTTTTATATATATATATATATATATATATATATATATATATATATATACACACTTTGTTTTATATTAATAATAGCAACACAAATGAAAATAGTAAACCTCATCAAACAAGCAAAGATAAACCATGTTCCTCAAGGGGAAGATACTGGATATTGTCAAGATGCTGTTCTCCTTAAATAAAGTTATGAGTTTAATATAATTTCAATTAAAGTGACAAAGGAATGTTTTCTTAGAACTTGAGAAGATATCTGGAAAAAGAGCCAGATAAAAAAACAGAGAGGCATCATCGAGAGCAGGACTGGCACTGCGCTCCGGGATTGCATCTGAAGCCACCCTAACTCAGGCAGAGTTGCCCTGGTGAAAGGACAGGCTGCTTCATGTGTGACACTCGACACATGAACAAGTGAAGGCTCTAATTTTTTAAATAAGCAAGTTACAAAAGATGAATTGCAACTGACCAATAAACATATAAAAATAGTTAATGCAAATAAAACAGGACGTCCTTTTCACCTATTGAACAGGAAAAACTATAGCTGAGAGTTTGTGGGGAGAAGCCCTCTCAGATACTCCTGGTGCCAGTGGAGAGCCCTGTCTGGCTTCCCTCCCCTCCCCACCCCCCCGGCCTCCGTAATGGCACTTTGATTTCTCTATAATGAACCATTGCTCCTTCTTTCATAGTCCCTGTGCTTCCGGTGGGGCTGATCTAACTCCTCATTTCTCCATCCACCCAAGCATAGGCAAAAGACTCTTGCCTGCACAAGGACGGAACTTTTGCTTTAACCATTGGAAAAGAAAGTTCCTTTTTTACTGTGGTTGCTAAAGTGCTGGTTTGGAGCAGAAGCTTACATCTTTTGTAGGACCTGGAGAAAGTAGATCTCAGAGACAAAGCAAGACAAAGTTCGGAGAGCATTGTCTGAGCCCCAGACCCAGCCATTCCTGAATAAGATGCTCCATCCTCACCCCGCCGCCCCAGGTCCTAGCCACATAGGCCTATAAATTCCTTTGGTTGTTATTCCTTCATCTGGTTTCACTTAGCTGTTTTCACTTGCAATGTTCTGATTACTACAACTATTAATTCTGCAGCTCCCTTTCCAGGAAGTGGGCTGAGATAAGTGATTAGATATGTACACAGAGTTTAACGTATAAGGCTCCTTATCATGGAGTTATTTATAAAAGTGAAAAATTAGAAACAACGGACATTGGTCAAATAAATTATAGTTTATCCACAAGATGAAAGATACAATCACTCAAAATAATGATTTAGAACATTAGTTAAGAAAATATTTTCATGCCCTGGCTGGTGTGGCTCAGTGGACTGAGCACCAGCCTGCAAATCAAAGGGCTGCCAGTTCAATTCCCAGTCAGGGCACATGCCTGGGTTGTGGGCCAGGTCCCTAGTTGGGGGCATGTGTTTGGGAGCATGCAAGAGGCAGCCAACCGATGCTTCTCTTGCACATCAATGTTTCTCCCCCTTTCTTTCTCCCTTCCTCTCTCTGAAAATAAGTAAATAAAATCTTTTAAAAAAATAAAGTAAAATTTAGTAAAAATAAAAATTCAATGCCTCAGTCACACTAGCCATACTTTAAGGTCTCAATAGCTAGAGGCTTCTATATTGCATGGCTTAGATACAAAACATTTCCAGCATCACAGAAAATTCTACTGGGTCAGCGCTGGTCTAGAACATCCCTATAGCCTCACACCTACTGGAAATGAAAACAAAGGAAGCTCGTTCTTGGAGTAACATGTTAGCCATGAGCAGAGATTGTAAATATTCCTCTTCCTGTCAGCACAATAGGGAAATTCCTTTGCCTTAAACTTTCTGCTCAGTTGACTTTGGATGCTAGGGGTCTTTATCAGGATTTGTTTTAGGAAGGCAGACAAAAAGAACTTTAAAGAAAAAAATCTCCTACCTGACTAAGTCAGAGAGGATTCTTTGCCAAGATTCTTTGCTACTTTTAATTTTTAATCCAGTGTATTTGGAAATCCCAGGAGCTGATTCAGTATGTTTGCTTTCTGGGTCAACAGGAATCACCGTGTTTTCTCGGGCCCTCTGCTACAAGTTACTTTTCCAGAACGTCAAGAAGCTTGTTTCTCGTTTACCGTTTTTAATCTATCAGATTGACAAAGGTCAAAAAAGTTAACAGCACACTTTATCCCTTACATGTTGATGATGAAAGTGTAAATTGTTACAGACTCTGTGGAGAGCAATACGACAATCTCTGTCAAAATCAGAAATGCACCTGCCCTTTGACCCAGCAATTCCCCTTCAGGACTGATCCCACAGATCCCCTCATGCAGTGTGACATGGCACACATGCCAGGGTATGCGCCGCTGCGCTGGTTAGAAGCCTGGAAACGACTAAATGTCCACAGACAGAGGCCTGCTTAAATACGTTACATCGCCCATATGTGGCTTAGTGCTATGAAGCCATACAAAAGGCTGAAAAAGTGTCTTGTGTACTACTTGGGAACAGTTTCTAAGACATACTATTAGAGTGAAAAAACCAGTCATCATTTGCATTTTTAAAAAAGGATGGAGCAGGGAAAACATGTCATGTTTATATGTGTAGAGAACATCTCTGAAAGAGGAGGGAAATGGGGGAGCTGCTGGGGTCGGGGGGGGAAGACTTAAACTACACGTCTTAATTAAATGTGCCATTAGACTTCAACTAAATGTCCTATGGTATCATGTGAATGTTGTATCCTGTAGACCAATTTTCTGTTAAAGTATATATTATCAAAAAAGAGAAAACTGAGATTTCCAAAGGAGCCCCTCACTTTAAATCCTGCTTTCACAGTTTTTGTTAACCAATGAATATGAATACAGAATTAGACAACAGCATTTGTGTTTGGTAACATCTCAGACTAAATAATCCTACCAACTGTCCCACTGAAAACTACTGATTATGACAGATGAAATATTAAAAATTTCCTCCGGAACGTATCTATGAGTTGGCGAGAGAGTAGACTTCAGATAATTGCAGAGAAAAGCATTGAAGGCAGCTTTTGCCCTGAGGGTTTTGCCAAACCTGGTGAACTTGACTGATTTCATGATGTGGCAAAGCTCTGGGGCCTGCAGAATGTGAGGGGTTTAGTTGGAGAGCCCCTCACAAATATGGGGTCCCAAAGGTCCACACCATCAGGGTGAAGATGAATTAAAAATGCCTTCCCCACTCCCAGCAGTGTACAAGGAAAATAACGTAGCATAAATCTTAGCACTGAGAATGGTGTAGAATTTCT
This sequence comes from Micronycteris hirsuta, assembly GCA_004026765.1. NCBI lineage: Eukaryota > Metazoa > Chordata > Mammalia > Chiroptera > Phyllostomidae > Micronycteris > Micronycteris hirsuta. The sequence goes on along the minus strand of PVJI01009698.1, from coordinate 15,939 downwards.
TCCCTAACCCCACCTCCAAGAAATCTTAAATCCAAGCTGGTTCTCACACAGGGTTGCAGCTTAAATTTCAAAACCTCAAGCTGAGGATGCGCAGTGGTTCCTGGCAGATAAGCATTCTCCAGTGCCTGATAGAAGCCAGCACAGATTCTTTCCGAAAGGGTCCACTTCTATCTTTGGACCCAAAGAATGTCTGCAGATAAATTAGAAGAAAATTGAGAAATCAAACACAAAGAAACAAGACCTCACCCATGGGACCCCACAGAACGCAAATGCAGAGTCAGACGTGCAAAGCACCTAGTAGTGAGATTATCAGAGCTAAAACATTTTGAGAAATAAAAAAGACACTTAAAATTCTGAGCAAAGAGCAAGGATTGTTGAAAAAGAACTAAGTAGGACTCACAGAAGTAGAAGAGGCTTACTTATGCATATGAAAGTGTCAGTGGAGGAGCTGGCCCTCCTATAACAGCCGGTGGAGCGTGTGCACTGCCCACGTGTGTAGCAAACACTGAGCTGCCTACCTAACAGACCCCAGCTTTAATTGGGTATCAGGTGGTTGGTCATAGCTTCAGGGGAGGCTGGTCTCCTCTCCAGCCAGGAGGCTGAGTCCTGATTGGTTAAACTCTAAGCCATCCATGGTTGTCTGGTCCCTCTGCCTGTGATTGATAGGCAAGGATATGTGAAGCCATTCTAGATGTGAGAAAAAGTCTGCTGGGGACTTTTGGGAAAGCCTTCCTGGCTCCTGAAAAAAAAAAATGGTGAATGGCAAGAAACAGCCCTTTTCTAACTCTGGTCATTGCTGTCTGCGATGTAAAGCACGGAGCTGCAGCAGCCATCTTCGGACCATGAGGGGAGCTGGCCTAAAGGACACGCCAGTACACTGAAGATGAGACGGCAAGAACCTGAGTCTTTGATGACTCAATTTTGCTAGTAAATGAACCAACTCTGAAATCGCTTGACCTCTAGAATTCTTGCCATGTGCGATAAACCTTTTACTATCATTTTAAACCATTTGAGTAGAGCTCTCAGTGACCTGAATCAGGAAGCTTCTTGACTGACACACCATGCTCTCTGCTGCAACACAGACCTGGGGTGGCTGGTCACACCCAGACAGGAGCAACAGGGGCGAAATTCACTACCAGCTGGCGGCTCTCCTGGCGCTTCTAGGAAAGCTGTGACTGGCTTCCTGCCAGCTTCCAGAGGGCAAGGGTCCGGGGCAATGGCATGTGTTTTCGCACTTAGGGACGAAAGAAAAGTACTTGTTTTACACCAAGAGTTCAGCTTTTGACGTCATTCATTGAGTTACTCATTACACGTTTGTAGACATTAGGTAAGACGTAAGGACAAACAGACATGTAGAACAAAAACAGTGCGTCCTCTGGGTTCCCTGCCCCTCACTTGCACTAACCCCCTTGTTGGTGCCATACCCAGCCCTCTCCACAGTTACCGGTCACTCTCACTGACTCTCTCACAGGGGATAGAACTATGCATTTTCTTCGAGTTGGTGTATGGGCCGGATCAGGCTGTGTGAACCTTGACAACTAAGGAATCAGACTGACCTCTCATAGAGCCCCATTTTGCTTTGGAGTAAACTCTATTCCCTACTCTGTCCTGCCCGATACACCCACCCTGAACCCAGAGGCGGGCTGGAATCAGACTGCCTTACTATAATCAACTGATTCATCCAAAAGCCATTTATGGCAAAGGCACAAGAGGACCTCACCACGCTGTTTAAACCCCTGCTATTTTGCCCATGCCTTTGACTCTCCTTGTTCACCCGACAAGCTCATACTCACTCTTAAAGGCTGGCTTAAATATGATCTCCTCCATGAAGCTCCCATAATTTCCAGCCTCTCTTCTCGCCATTACACCTTCTTAACAAAAGAGACTGCTTTTTTTCTCCACACTGCCAGCAGGCTCTGGACACATCTCCGTTCATGTGGTATTGAAACTCTTTTGTTTGTGTGTCTATTTCTCTCTCTATGACTTATTCACCTTTGAGTCTCTATATGTGACATAAAGAAACCCTCATTAAATGTTTATTAAAAGGAAATGAGAAGAAATAAAATAATGAAACACTGCCTGGGGCCATAGTGTCCACCACACCACAGACTGTCCCCTAGCCTACTCTGCTGTTACCTGAAGCTTCACTTTTCCTGGAAGTGTGGATTGAGGTCAAACAGTCTTGTTTCCTCCCGTCCCATTTCCTCCCATCCCGAGAAGGCATGGAAACAAGCCTCATCCTTACTGAGATTGAACGGATTCTTTCCAAGTTGCTAGTTGGATCTGAATAGACATTCCTCCAAAGGAGACATACAAATGGCCAATAAGCGCATGAAAAGATGCTCCATATCATTCGTTGTCAGGGAAACGTGCACCAAAACCATGAGATACCACTTGCACTCACTAGGGCGGCTATAGTAGAAAAGACAGATGATAAAAGTGTTGGTGAGGATGTGAAGAAATCAGAGCCCTCATATATTGCTGGTGGGAGTGTAAAATAGTGTAGCCACTCCAGGAAACAGTCTGGCATTCCTCCGAAGGTTAAACATAGAGTTACCGTATGAAGTAACAGTGCCACTCCTGGATATATACCTAAGAGAAAGGACAGCGTCTTTCCACACAAATACTGTACGTGAATGTTCACAGCAGCCTTATTCATAATAGCCAAAAAGCGGAAACAGCTCAAATGTCCATCGGCTGATGAGTGGATAGACAAAATGTGGCTTAACTGTGTAACGGAATATTATTTGGCAGTAGGAAGATATGAAGTACTGACTCATACTACATGGAAAAACCTTGAAAACGTTATGCTTAAGTGAAAGAAGCCAGTCACATGAAACTGCATATTTTAGGATTCCATTTATATGAAATATCCAGAAAAGGCAAACCCACAGGGACAGGAAGTAGATTAGTGGTTGCCTAGAACTGAAGGGGCGGGGGTGGAAATGGGCATAGTGTTTCTTTTTGAGGTGACAAAAATGTTCTGAAATTGATCTTGCTGATGGTTGCACAGCTCCTGAGCATAGTAAAAACCATTCAAGTGTACACTTTCAACGGGTGAATTGCATAACATATGAATGATATGTCAACAAAGTTGTTTCTGTATCAAACAAATAAATAAATCCCCCAAACAGAGCCAGCAGCCAGCCTTCTTCCTGTTTCCATGGCAGGGATTTCTCTCCTGTTTTTTTTTCAACATCTGTCTTCCTGTTGAAAAAATCCACCCAGCCAGCAAACTGGGGTTTGCTCTGTGGTAATGCCCCAGGGATGCACGAGGCCCCGGGCCTGATACTGCTCTGCAGTCCTTGCCAATTAGGTCAGAGGCAGGCAGGGCAAACAGCGCAGCGGGCTCTGTGGCTAATTTGGAGTGCGACAACGCTAGGGCGTGAGACGCAGTCAGAGAGAGCCCCTCCACGGGCTCCTTTGGATAGGACACTGGGTCCTTCTGGTTGAAACCTCCCGTCTCTGCACCAGGAGGAGAGCCAGATAGCAAGGTGCAGGTCTGGAAGAAGGAAAGCACTTCCCCAGGGAAGGGGCCGGCTCTCAGAGTCGGTCATTACAGTGGGACAGACACTGACCAAGCGGCCGTGAAGACTCTGTGCTGTTGCTTTGCGTACTGATCTCATTTATCCCCTCAATGACTCTGGGAGGTAGGAGAGGAGGACTTCTTTGTTGCTGTTTTACAGATGATGAAACTGACGTTCGAAGAGGTTGAGTGACTTGCCTAAAGTTGCATGGCTAGAATCGTGTGAGCCTGATTCCACTCTTAAAAAAAAAGATTCAAAACAGCCTCTACATCCCGCAATAGTGGACTGGTTAAATTAATCAGGCTTCATTCATACAGTGGCATGCTATGAAGATGGTAAGAGGAATCAGGCATGCATTAAATACTGGTAGGGAGTGATCATGAAGATGGATCTTTAAGTGAAAAAAGCAAGGTGTGGACACTATGTATAGGCTACCACTTGTCTAAAAGAGGGTAACAAATACATATATTTGTAATTGCTTGTTTCTGAATAAAATATCCCCGGAAGTCATATAGAAACTAGTGATATCGTTTGCTTCTGGGGAAGGTATGGTTGTCAGCTCCCTCAAGATTCTAGCTTCCTGAGGCCCCCGTGACATTTGACGGCAGCTTCATGAGAAACCCAGAGACAGAACCACCCAGCTAAGATGTGCCCAAATTTCTGACCTACTGGAAGTGGGTGAACTGATAAAAATTGATTGTTTCCTTAAGGTGCTACGTTTTGAGTTAATTTGTTATGCAGCAATAGATAACACATACAGATTTCGGTGCGGTGCTGGTAAAACAATTATCTTAAAATGTGGGGGTGGCTTTGGAACAGGTCAGTGGGCAAAAGCTGGAAGGACTTAAGGGGAGTGTTGGCGAAAACCCAAGGTGCCTTCAGACCACTGTGGAGTCGAGCCTGATGGCATTTGGAGAGACTCATAGGAAAATGTTACTGGAAACTGAGGAAAAGGGGATCTAGTCAGGGGCCTGGAGGGCTAGGAGGTGGAGGTGGGAAGGAGACTTTGAACCTTTTGAATATTTATTTATCTATTTATTTTTAGACAGAAGGGAATGGAGGGAAAAAGAGATGGGGAGAAACATCAATGTGTGGTTGCCTCTCACGTGGCCCCCACTGGGGAACCGGCCTGCAACCCAGGCATGTGCCCTGACTGGGAATCGAACTGGTGACCCTTTGGTTCGCAGCCTGTGCTCAGTCCACTGAGCTACACCAGCCAGGGCTCTTTTGAATATTTCATGTAATACCCATATATAAAGATAAGTTGATATTATTTAAATAATAATTTTGAAATGAGGCTGAGAGTGTGATCGCCGTGATTCAAGCTGACTTCTGGGGCGCCTGGTCCCTGCCCTCCCTACCACTGTAGTGCGCTGGCCACCACCCCCAGTGCTCTGCACAGCTGCATTTTCAGGGGGACCACATGTCCCGGCTCCCCAACACCAGGGTCCTCCCAGGACACTTATGGCCAGGGTCCTCCCAGGACACTTCAGGGGTCAGAGGGAGCGCTGGGATACCTGGATTGGTCCCTCAAATGTCTTTCCTTCTCCCATCTCTTTTTCTTTTTGTTCTATTTTCTGGAAGACTTTCTTGATTTTATTTCTAATTATTTTTTGAATTGTTCTATTTCTTCCATCATATGTTTAATTTTCAAGAACTTGTTCTCTCATCGCTTCCTTTTGGAGCATCCTAATTTCCTCTTATGAATGCCAGATCTTCCCTTACCTAGCTGAAATATGAGTTAATTTAAAAAATGGTCTCCCTCTTTTCTATGTTGTCTCTGTGTTCTGAGTTCCTTTTATCTGTTTCTTTTTCATTTGGTCTGTTTTTCCCCTTTATGTTCGAGGTGTCTCGCAAATGGCTGGTGCGCCCTGGTCCCCTGCTTGTATTTGAGGTGTTAAAGGACTCTCTGGAGACTGCGTGCGGGGTCAGGCCTTGCTCACCAAAGCTGCTCCTTAGCCTGACCGAGGAGGAGCTGATCTTTTCTTGCCAAGCTCCCTAACGTCCACACGGTTTCTCTCTCTTTTTATTTTGTTGCAGAAAATCCCGAATACGCTACCTGAGATGTGTAACCACCTGGCTGTGGGTTTTCTGGGAGCAGACAAGGATGGGGAGAGAGAGAGAGCCGAGGCTCCAGCCGCAAGTCAAGTGTTCAGTCCCCGTTTTGCGTCCTATGCTCCTGTCCTTGCCTTCTACTATTTCTGAAGCCCTTACAATTGATTTAGTCTAACTTCTGGGGCTGAGGTGGTCTTTCAGGCTGTCCATTACTTCCCCCGTTTGCACTCTGAGCCAGACCGGCCCTGCGCTCCACCTTGTAGCCTTGACCGCTTAGGGGTTCAGAGGGGAAATCACCCGGTTCTCACCAATATCCCCTTCTGCCCTGCTAGAGCAGGCATTACTCCTCTACCATCCCCCAAAACATCTTGAAATTTCTCTTCTGACTGTCGTCTTTCCTTTTCCCCTTGTCCTAAAGTTTTTTTGTTTTGTTCTTTAAAAAATTCCTTTAAGAAAAAAAAATTCCTTTATTAACATTGTAGTTGTCTCTCTGTAAGAAGTTCGGATCATCTCTTGTAATCCATCAGCCTCAACCGAACACAGCTGTGGGCGGGATCCAAGCCATTGGTCACCAGTTTCAACCAAGATGCCAGTGTGGGCTCCAGAAAGTGGGTCAAAGCTAGCTGCCCACCAGAGCAAAAGGCTGCCTGGAGGAGGGATGCAGAGCCCAGGGATTTAGGGAAATCCCCGAGGTGAAGCAATAACACTCTAAAAAGATCAACAATTGAATATTAAATTCAGATTATTTTATGTTGCAATTGTGATCCAGTTAGGATGATCTGGTATCCAGTACTGGTTCGGACTGCCTGATTTTTTTTTTTAGCTTCTTGTCTAATTAGACAAACGTTTAACCGGGCATGTAAATGTCTTTTTTTATCATTGAGAATAATTCTGGATTGGGAAAATATCTGGTAAATATGATTTATGTGTAGATAAGCAGTTTCCTTTGTATCAAGCACGGGTAGATGGCAATGCCCAGGAATACTGCAGCATTTACAAGGCATACTATACGAATGTTGAACTTATTTCTGTATCATCTAGTGATTCCAGTCTCCAGCAAAGGCCCCAAAATCCCACCAGGCAAGCTCTGCCCCCACTTGCCCACCTCCACCTCTCAAGAACAGCTTTTGAGAGGGGGAGAGAGGCTGAGAGAGTGTAACGAGTGGAAAGGAGTCTTTCCCTGACCCCTCAAATGATCAAGATTGTACCTTTCCCTGGCTCCAGGCTGGAGGAGCTGATGTCAGCCGCAGTCTGGTGCCTGCCTGGCATTCGAGACAGTAAGTGCTAAATACCAGTTGGCCTCCCTTCCTCCTCGTCCCTGCTCAAACTGTGTCTCTACCGACATAGGGGGAAATGAGCCTTCCTTCCGGAACACATTTAGACTTCGTTTCTCCTTGGGATTGCTCAATTTCCTTTCCTGTGTTTGCAATGTCACCCAGCATGTGATTTGCATTTGGCAACTTACACTCTGCGGCAGTGAGGACAGCGGGGTTATGCCTCACACACCACATACCTGCAGCACAAAATAAAATTGCACTTACTCACCAGACGCCTGTGCCCCCTGTCCCTGCTGAGGGCTCTTCTCTCCTTAGCCAGCTCTAGGGCTCATCCCATCTTTCCTGGGCCCCAGTAGGTAGAAGATCTCTCTCCCTCTCTCTCTCTCTCTCTCTCTCTTTCCCTCTCTCTCTCTCTCTCTCTGCCACCCACCCTTTGAGCCCCTTTCTAAGTTTGGAGGATTCTTCACTTTACGGTTTTATTAGGAGGAAGCACCCCTTCCCACTTGAGAAACTGAAAATGCTAGATTTTCCCTTTCCTAGCTTCCCCTTGCAACTAGAGCCTGGGCAAGCAGGGAGCCGAGACGATGCCCACCCTTGGGGGTGGAGAGGGCAGCTGACCTGAGTTCCCGCACAGCAGCGGCCGCTGGGCTCACAGTGGCACACGTGGAGGGAGGCTCCACCTGAGGCCGTGTCTCCTGACGGTTCTGTGAGCTGCCCATTAACCCTCCCAGACATTTTCTGCTTAATTCAGTTATTCGGTTTCTATGGTTTATAGCTAGAGAACTATGACCGTTACATAGCAGTTGAGTCCCTGATCTGTTCCTCCAAGCCTGATGTTCTCATCAGTTCGCACAGTAAGGGTTAAGGGGACGAAGGACGAGTTTCAGGAAGGATATTAACAAATTCATAGTCCTCTTTTGCAGGCTTCCTCCCCGCCCCTCCCCTGACCCCAGTTTTGTGTTAGGGAAGGCAATGCTGTGGAAATGTACTAAGCCCAGAGGGGGACCCATGTGCTGTGGTCTTCATTTTGTCAGAGCTAACCCAGTGACCTTAGGCAGGTCACCTCCTCTCTCTGGGTTTTCCCACTTGCCAAATGAGGCGGAGAGGCTGATCAGGAGATGCCACGTTTTGACAAGGTTCCTGTTCTCCCGGCCTGAGTCTCACTACAGTGTTCCAGTTTAACGGAGTCGTTCCTGTAATATCTTGTGACTGTAGTTCAAGCAAGAAAGCTTGATGGATGGTTAATTTTATTGCACTATGCCAGTCCTGAATAACACCAGACTCAGATATGTCCCAGCCTAAGAACCAGAACTCTGCGATACAAGGATTAAAATACCATGTGTATTTAAGCTATAGCTAGAGACTGGGATCTAGAAAGTATGTCTTGGTTCTCTTCTGGGTGGCAACCCCTTTACTTACGGATGGTGGATGGTTTATCGAATGAGCCTGGCTTGGGGCTTGAATCCTGGCTCTCAGTGGCTATGAACAAGTGACCACATCCAAGTTCCCATATACTGTATCCCACTGCTAACTAATGGGTTCGAGCTGACTTACCTTCCCAAGAAAATCATGAGTTTCTCAGGAGAGACAGCCATGTTTAAATGTATTTCATATCCACCCCCCTTCCTCCTCTCTCATTTCGACATACACGAGAATGTAGCACATCCCTGGAGCCATCCAAGAAGCTGACCGCTGTGGGTACCTCGGAGAATACTGGAGCCAGGAGGAAAAGAGAAACTTATTCTTTGCTATATACTCTTGAATATTTTACCATGAACATAATATAATTATTTTTAAACTGCTTACTAAAGAAATAAGCTCACATCTCTATTTTAATTTTACTTTATGGTGGTAAAAAAAAGTATTCATTCAAGCCCCTACTTAGGGGCATTCTGATTTCTGCATCTTGTGTGGGAATGTCACCCTTACCTCTCTTCAACCTGAGAAGGCTTCCCAGAGGAGGTGACTTCTGATGGGTGAATAGAAGTCAGCCAGGTGAATGTATGGCAACATGAACCTGAGAAGCAAAGAAAGGTCCCTATCCCCGAGGATGTCACAGTCTAGCAAAACACAAAGGGATGGAATGTACACGTGATCATTTAAAACAGGGAATTTAGGCCGGGCTGGCGTGGTTCAGTGGATTGAGCACCGGCCTGCTGACCAAAGGGTTGTGGATTCGATTCCCAGTCAGGGCACATGCCTGGGTTGCCGGTTGGGTCTCCAGTCGCGGGGTGGGGGTGGGGGGGGGCGCGTGAGAGGCAACCGCCACACATTGATGTTTCTCTCCCTCTCTTTCTCCCTCCCTTCCCTTCTGTCTAAAAATAAAATAAATAAAACAGGGAATTTTACTGTTGAACTATAATATAAAGTGAAGAAACATTTGTATATCTTTAAGTTCAAGCCAAGAAGTGTTTATATATTATTGATTTCACCTCTTTTCTGTGAGGTCAGTGACATCAGTCTCACCAGTCACGGCCAACATTTCCTGAGTCGTGAACTGAGTATCACTTTCCTGGGATTTAGCTGCAATACAATGACTGTGGTCTTTATTTTCACTTGAGGGATGCAAGGAAGAGTGATGAATGCTTATAAAGCTTCACGGTAAGTTTAATAAAAGTTGGAATAAAATATATTTAATGCAAAAAGCAAACTAGAAAGGGATAATCTTCAATTCAAATTAGAACACTTTTGAGAGTGAAATGGGTACAGTTAGCAATTTCTCTATGAAAACAGGTATAAACTGGGACGATACCAAGGACAGCAGCACTTAACCAGCACCTTAGCTGTGTGTCACTCACATAGGGACCTTGTTCCACTTAGAATAAAAGAAAAACCAAATTCAAACTACGGTGAAATACCATCTCACACCGGTCAGAATGGCTATCACCAAAAAAGTCAACAAACAGCAAGTGCTGGCGAGGATGTGGAGAAAAGGGAACCCTAGTGCACAGACTGGTGCGGCCACTATGGAGAGCAATACAGAATTTCCTCAAAAAACTAAAGATGGAACTGCCTTTCGATCCAGCGATCCCACTTCTGGGATTTATCCAAAGGAATCCAAAACACTAATTTGAAAGAACATAAGCACCCCTGTGTTCATTGCAGCATTATTTACAATCACCAAGATATGGAAACAGCCCAAGTGTCCACCAGTAGATGAGAGGATAAAACAAATAGGGGACATTTACACAATGGAATACTACTCGGCTGTAAAAAAAGAAGAAAATTTCACACTTGGAGACAGTATGGATGGACCTGGAGAATATTATAGCCCAGTGAAAGACAATTACCATATGATTTCACTCATATGTGGAATCTAATGAACAAACTGAACTATGAACAATCTGAAGTAACAAGGAAAATGGGGACAGGCTCATAGAGGGAGAGCGGGATGACAGCTAGTTAGTGGGGGGAAGATAAGGGGAAGGGATTGAGCAAAAAGGAAAATGGACTCATGGACATGGACAAAAGTGTGGTGATTGCTGGGGGTAGGGGAGTTAAAGGGGACTAAATAATAATGGAAAAAATATAATAAAGATTAAATTTTTAAAAATAACCCAACTATTAGTTTTGTTAAAGAGAAAACCACAGGCCCCATGTGGCATCACTTGTGCTAAAACCCATAATACCAAATCTAGATTTAATACTTGACCTAATTGCTATTTAACCTAGAAATATAACTTTAACCAACCAGTCTGGAATTTTCTGGTCAACACCAGTGTAATCTGTCACCTGGGCCTTCTCCAACCCCCATTAAAAGAAGAGGTAATCTAGCCCTGGCTGGTGTGGCTCAGTGGATTGAGTGCTGGCCTGTGAATCAAAGGGTCTAGGTCAAGGCACTTGCCTAGGTTTTGGGTTCAATCCCAGGTCGGAGTGCATACGAGAGGCAACCATCCCTGTTTCTTTCTCCCTTCCTCTCCCCTCTCTCTAAATTAAGTAAACATGCCCTAGGGTGAGGATTAAAAAAAAAAGGTAATCTGCATGATAAAAACCCTTGCCATTCCTTTCCCCCCCAAAGACGTCCTGATCTAAAAATAATTTGTTCCTTTCTTTTGTTAATAGCTCCCTTGCTGCACTCTTCTTTCTATAAAAAACCTTCCGTTTTGTAGTAATCCTCAGAGATCCTTTTTAGTTGCTACATGAGTTTCATGAATCCTTTAATAAAGCCAATTGGATCTTCAAATTTATTCCGTTGAATTCTTTTACCAGTTATTCATAAGCAAGGGTTGGTTTTACTGCCAACCTCACCCCTAAAGCAGTCTGAAAGTGGGTCATTATTGCTGGTGGCCTTGCTGGTCCAGGACGCTGGGGTGGGAACTCCAATTCCCTCTGTTACCAGGGAAACAGCGCCAGAATGTTCTGGGTGATTAGGCCTCAGTTCAGCAACCTCCGAACTTGAGTTCTGGCCAAGGAAGAATTCAGAGCCAAGACTCAAATACAAGCAAAAGTTTCTTTAGAAAGTCCCAGAGGTAGAAGAAGTGAGTTGTGGAGGAAGTGAGCCAGCTGGGCTGCATGGGCTCAGGAAACAAGTTACGGAGGCAAAAGAAGGGCCCTCGGAGCTCAGGAGTACAAAGGGCAAAGGAAATATGCCCGGAGGAGAAGGAAGAAGGGGGAAAGGCAAGGGTGCACTCTGGAGAGAGGAGCAGGCCCTGGGCAATCAAGGGGGTGGGCAAAGTCTCCAGTGTGCTCCACAGAGAGAATGAGCACTCTGGGTCCTCTGTCCTCAGGGCTTTTAAGGGCAGGGATTTTAGGGGAGGTCCAGGGGAAGATCTCAATAGAATATTCACAACTGAGACCTAGATGGCATCTCCAGTTTGACCGAACTCTGTCTCCATGGCCATGGTTGACAGACCCAAGGTTTTCTTTCTAAGATTATTGATGTGGGTCAGGACCTCATTGTCCTGAGAACATAATGCTTAAGGAAGTGGTCATACAAGGGCTTGTATGGGAGTCTTATTTCTAGGGGAACTCAAGAGTTAGATTTCAGCTTTAGTCGATAGGCTTAAATGATTGTTGCATGTGGAAAGCTGTTATTCCAGGGACTGGAATGGATGACTCCAGGAAGTTGACAAGAAATTCAACCTTTGTGCCCCAGGAGGTCTGCAAGTGATGGAGATGGTGTCTGAGCCACTGTGTTCTGGGGAGGGAATATAGGTGAGGTAGATAAAGAATTGTTGATTAACAGATGAAGAAGCACTGGGGAAATGGCAGCGACTCTTATCCAATTAACCTTTTCCCAAAATCTTACCTATCCTTTCTTCTCCTAATAGGTTGGCTTGAAAGGAGATGTTAAGATGGTCTTTGAGGGTACACAACCCACTCTCTTCTCAGATCACTGGCCATCTGAGTAAAGCACCCGCAAAGATTCAGTCCTTTTATTGGTTCTCTGCCTAGTGACAGGCTGCACAAATGCTGATGTTTCCGGTTTCATTATGAAGCTATTTTCCGGGCCCCTTCCTCCTCCTCTAAGGGGCTCTACCACGTGACTAGCAACAAGCCAAGGGAGGAAAAGGTCGGGGGAAGAGACCATCGATATGAAAGGTCAGGGGGGTCTAAACCACATGATTGGGGATATGCTAGGGGTGGAAAGGTCACCCTCGGGGTGATGTCCCACCCCCAGGTCACCCAGGTTAGCAACAGTCCATTGCTAGGTAACCAGGATGTTCCGCCCTGGTGAGCTTCTGCACCTGGCCCGCCATCCTTGCTCTGCCCATGCCTACTGCACCTTGGCCTGCCCCTCTGAGTGCCAAGATGGCAGATCCAGCCATTGTAGCCATGCAGGAAGAAGAAAAGGGGCAGCCCCAGCATTGGGAAAGCTAAGCCTTTCCAAAAATCCTCAGTGTTTATTCAACATTGCCCAGAACGGTGTCCCGTAATCCCTAGCTGCAAAGGAGGTAAGCAGGTGTTTTCAGTGGAGGAGGGAAGCACAGGAAGAGAGAGAGAAGGGAGTTGGGTTCAACCTACAGAGTCTCAGCCACAGGCTCCAAGAGGGAAACAGGCAGAATTATGGGAGCAGAAGACATGCCTGACTCCGTCAGAGTGGCGGGGGTGATGGACAAGGTCTTCACAGATTAGAAACTCAACCTCGGCTGACTTGGCTGTGAAAAATAATGTAAATGGAGCCACTTAAAAACGGAGTTGGAGCTGCCACCCCATAGGAGCTACCTTGTCCATCTTCCTCCTCAAACCGTTAGAATGTTAAAGCAGGCCAAATAAATAACGTTGGGACTGTGCCTAGCAACACTGTGTCCCAAAGAACTGCATGCAAAGATAATGAGAAAGATTATGACTACCATAACGACATTCTTTATTTTTTTAAATTACTTCATTGTTGTTCAATTACAGTTGTCTGCGTTTACTCCCCACCACTACCCACCCGCCCGGCCAACCCTCCTCCCTCCCTTGCTTCCACCCACCCTGGGTTTTGTCCATGTGTCCTTCATGGTTGTTCCTGAAAACCCTCCCCACATTCTTTAGAATTCACATCACTGTGTTAGCTAATCTGTTCTTGTAGATATTCCACCCATAGGAATTCCTTCCTTCTATTACGTAATTATTTCCCTTTTCTTTCTCAAATACACCTTGCCTCCATCTTCTAATCAGAGCACTATTTGGGTTTGTACCTGAATATTCTTTTGGATCTCAGATAAATGCGCGTTGCCTCTCATTTTAGCCTTTTATCTTTAGGTTAATATGACCAGTGGAGAGTTCCCCAGACAGCCGAGTGTGGGAAAGGGGGAAAGGCCATTCTGGGCAGAGCTGACCACAGGAAGCACAGGAGGCTTGCTTGAGCCAAACAGGGAGGAAGGGGCCTGGTGCTCTGGAGTTAGGTTTTCATTAGCTCTTTGAGAATCACCCGGGGCTCTTCTGTAACAGATTTCAGAGCTATCTAAAGGTCCCCAGGTCTAGCTAATCAGGACCTTCAGGTGATACCTGCAAGTTTGGGGCGCGTTGGCTGTAGTCTCAGCCAGGTGTTCTCAAAGCTGCCTGTAGGGGCCCCACCAGACCAGAGTCAGATGCAAGTCCGATGGGTGAGGGAGCTCCTTCCTGAAGGGGTGGTCACTGGGTCACGCTGTCACTGCAAACCTGGCAGTTTGGTGGAGTGGAAATGAGATGGACCAGTTCCACAGGTGAGGCAATCACAAAATCTGGAAAACAGCAACAGCGTTATCAAAATTCTCGGTGTGATGGGGGCAGCACCTTCTCAGCCGTTCGGCCATTCCTGAAGCATCCCAGCAAGGGCCCTGTCCTTGCCAGGGAGCCAGAGGGAACTGGAAGAAAGATGGGGCACTCACCCACCCCTCAGGGGTTCCCCTACTGTTCGTCCTTCCCCCACCCCTCCCTCTATAAACTATCTTCCTGCCTCTGCCAGGCAGAGGTAGCCGGAAAAAAGAATGTGCTGGGCTTGCAGGAAGGAAGGAACTAGGACCCCGTGGTACTGGTGTCTGTACCCTCAGGGCTGGTCTGGGACTAATGCAGGCAGTAAACAGTGTTACTAATGCAGTAACACTGGTTTTGCAGGGCAAGCATGTTTGTTTGAGTCAGATATACATCTTAAATAAAACTTGGTGCCCTAGCTGGTGTGGCTCAGTGGATTGAGTGCCGGCCCGTGAACCCAAAGGTCACCAGTTTGATTCCCAGTCAGGGCACATGCCTGGGTCGCGGGCTGGGTCCCCACTTGGGGGCATGCGAGAGGCAACCTATCAATGCATCTCTCTCACATCGATATTTCTCTCCCTCTCTTCCTGCCTCCCCTTCTCTCTAAAAATAAATAAAATCTAAAAAAAAAAAAAAAACTTGGTGACTTCTGGGACTCTGACTGGCACTGGTGTTTGTAGCTAGAGACGACATTAATAAAAAGCGTAGTGCTAATTTATACGGCGGTATGTAGTGCTGGCCCTCAGAATACGGATCAGTTGCATTTGTCTCGGGCCACCTTTCCACTTTCCCCTTTTATTTCTTCAACTAGCACATATTTGAGCACCTGCCATCTGCCCAAGGCTCTCCCAGCCCTGGGGCCCCAGGAAGAAAAGCAAGACCTCCAGTCCGGAGGAAGCAGAGACAGTGAAGCTGTGATGAGAATGCAGGGGACAGTGACTACCCTAGGGCCATCGAAGAGGGACACTAACTACTTTGATGGCAGTAGGGTGTGGGGGTGTAGGCCTGAACCAGTCTTGGAAAGTTAGCTCAGGCTGATCAACCGCAAACTGGCCGGAGGGAAGAAATCACTGTGGGGTTTCAAGGATAACACAGACCTCCTCCTACCCCCAGAGCATCTTAATGGTTGCTGACTCCCTGTCCTCGGTCTCACTCCCATCCCTAATTAGACTTATCTTCCGTGTCCCCTGATTCAGACACAGAGCAGAAAGGCCCAAATGGGAGGTGTTATCTTGGGGTGGGGGAGGAGAGGTCAGCCGGCCTTCTGATAAAGAGAGGAATGGGGAAGAGGGAAGGAGGGTGGTGTCCGCTCCTGGCTCTTGAACTGTGCCTGTAGCACTGGGCTCTGATGTACAGTTCAATCATTAGCAAGAAGAATGAGGGCTCCGGAGTGGCCTGCCCTCGAATCCTGGCGTCCAGACCATTGCTGCTCCGCCCGCCAGTCCTGGTAATCCCAGTGGCCATTCATTCATTCATTCATTCACTAATGCAGAAGATACAGTGTTGGGCAAAACAGAGACCTCTTGATAGGGACACAAGAGTTGGAAAATTTTAGCTTAAGGTAAAAAGTTATAAGCCTAGCAAGTAATGTATATGTTAAAGCCTTTGTTTCAGAAACTACAGATAAGGCCTATCCTGGCTCCAGGGAAAACAACCGACCTGCTGGGGCACCGCCTGGGGACAAGTGGAGGCATCCAGGCCTTTGTGTTCCAGGGAGAGACAGACTACCACCCGCCCCTGGGAACAGCTAACTGCCCAGGACAGGAGTGTGGCAGTGTTGCTCACCTAATCCTCCCTGAATCTCAAAGCCCTCACCACACCTTGTTTATTCCCTGGTGTAAAAACGTTGGCCTGCAAAGAAATGACAAGATGAACCCACCATCTTCTCAGATCACTGGCCATCTGAATAAAGCGCCCATAAA
>PVJI01009697.1:0-64154 GCA_004026765.1 Micronycteris hirsuta | reverse complement strand
AGTGGAAGAATCCAAGAAATAAAAGGATTCCTGGAACCCACTTAAAGCTTTTAAAGTTGGCTGTGTGTAGACGGGAAGGAGGCAGGCGTAAAGAGGAAAGCAACGGTTTGCACCGCCTCCTGGACTCTGAGTGCTTGGGATCAGCTATGAATAATAATGGCCCCTTCAGCTAATGGCCTCTCTGCATCTGCATGCCCTGCCAAATGCCATGGGCATAATGGAAAGGTTATGTTTTTGTGCACTATCCCCCAGAGTTGCTGAACTGTGGTGCAATAATCAGCAGCCTCACTTGAAGGCTTGCCATCAAACTGAGCTGAGCGCAGTACACCAATGCATCCAAAATTGCGAATGGAAGAGTGCCAGGGAGTGAGAGAAGATCCAGGCAGTTATAATTCCCAGAGTACGCACTCACTGATGAAAGGATGCCAGTAGGCCACTGGGCAGTTTGAGGTTCAAGACTAAGTGTGTCAATGAGAAAACAAGAAAATCACTTGGAGGTGAGAATCCGGCGGCCATGGGTCTCCTCCACCATCCCCATCTTGGGGAGAAAGACCTCGTGGGTTGCTTAGCCGGGGCTTTTATTAGAGGCATTAAGACACATTTACATTGGATCGATTATTCATGGGATTAAGCAGAACAGGTAGGATTACTCATAGCAAGGCATTAGGATGTAAATTCAGGTCCGGTGGCAGATAGGACCAGGTTAAAGTAATATGCAGGGGTCAGCAAGCCAGAACTTTTTAAGATACATCTTTGCCAAATTCCTATTAGAGAATTTCCATTCCACTGACATGATCCACACTTGCTCACACGGGAATCACACAGAGCCGTGCTCAAAACGTGTAAATTCTCAGGACTGCGTGTTTACACACGTGTGGAAATCACTGCCACAACATAGTGGTAGCACATATTAAGGACGCTTTTTTTTTATATGAATAAAATAATTAAAGCAATGATGTTGGATCCTGAGTAAGCATTACAGTTTTAAAACATACACTAAAATAATATTACAAATGATAACTGATATAAGGGACTGTTAGATATTCTCTAGTTTCTGATAATCTCATAAGAAATTATTCAACATAGAAATTGATTCTTATGTACCAAATTTATTTTCCCCTAACATTGATTATTTCAATGAGGCTTTGATGGGAAGCAGATCAGACTCTTTCTGGCTTCCCCATTAAATGAAGGACTTCAAGTGGAGAAAATCTTGTCTTTTCCATCTCTTAACTTGTATGGTTCTGATTTTTGATGTATATTAACTAGAATATTTTATTTACAAATTTAATTTTAAGTAACTAGAATTTATAACAATACATTTCCTATAATTTGTAATTTTAATGTTTTAATAATGTTTTGATAGTAAACATTTTATACTACTACTAAGTAGTCATTGATATCATAATAAAATCATTGCAGAAAGAATTGGTGATTATGATAATAAAATAATAATAATTGTTAACATTTACTGACTACTCTTAATTTACTAGGCACAGTGTTAAGAATTTTATTCAATTGTTGAGTATCCCCTCAGATTATATCAGTAAGCTTCTGTAGTTGTTTTGCATATGACCTGATGTATAGTATTTACATAATACAGTCCTAAGGGCTGGAAACAAACCATCTGAATTTAGACAAAAATGATAAATATGAATATGAAGAACTGAAATCCATGTATAATATGGTAAATATAGATGATAGCACATGATAATGATCAAACTTGCTAAGAGACTAGATCTCAATTATTCCCACCATAAAAAATAATTGTGTAATTTGATAAAGGTGTCAACAATTGCTACAATGTCAATCATAATATATAAATGTATCAAATCAACGCCTACCCTTTAAGTTTATTCCATGTTATATGTCAAACATATTTCGATCAGAGTTTTACATGCAGAACACTTCGAAAAAATGTCTCAGAAAGGATGTGATAACTTCTGTAATGTATTTAGAGAATGTATTTGGAGTGTTTAATAAACATTTATAATGAAGTAAACCAGGCGATGAGGGACAAATACCATATGACCTCACCTTTAACCGGAACATAATCAACAAAAGCAAAAAGCAAGCAAAACTTAACCAGAGACATTGAAATTAAGAACAGTCTAACAATAGCCAGGGGAGAGAGGGGAGGGGACAATGGGGAGAAGGGTTTTCAGGAACCACTATAGAGGACACATGGACAGAACCAAGGGTGGGGAGGGAGGCAGGAAAGGGAGGTGGGACTGGAGGAGGAGGGGAGGGGAGAGTATGCAGACAACTGTAATTGAACAACAATAAAGTAAAAATAATAATATTTACAAATATTGCTACAAAGAGAACAATGTCTAAAAAAGTTGAGTTTCATGGAGTAAGATCAATATCGTGACATTGATTGCAAACTTGAGCCCAGTGAAAGAAAATGCCTCTCGAATATGTGATTTGGATGATCTAGTATAGCTTGAAGGGTAGCTGAGGTCAAAAGTTGGGGATTCCTAGGGGGAGTCTTTTTCTCCTTTCAATTGTATTAAGTAGAGAATAAGCAGATCAAGCAGATGGTAAATGGCCAAGTTGATTAGATTTACCAGATGGAACTGGAAGAACAACTTGAAATAAGACAAAAGAAGACAATATGGATTTGAGTACATGACCAACAAATCACAAGAGAACATAAAAGCAGATGTAACAAAATAAAAGGAGAAACTTCTCTGAAAAGCAGCAGTGATTTCTCTTAATAAAGGATTAGATGACTGAGAAATCTTCCAACAAAACTTATGAATTGAAGGTTTCTAAAACTGGTAAATAGAAGAACATAAAATAATATATGTCATAATTTGAAGGAATGAGCTTATATCCCCTGTTAAATTTTAAAGAGAAGCATGATTCATTTTTCAAAGCCTAGAACTATCTCTGTAGTCACATCTATCATTTGAATTTTATAAAACTAAGAAATTTAAGAATGAAGGTATGCTATTTTAATTATTTAGAAATGAAACAATTTAAAACCTATGAAATATGTCAGCATTATTGCTGATAATTTTAAAATAAGTTCTAAACAATCAAAAGTGACATATCAAAACATTAAAATAACAGAAAACATAATTAAAAATTTCTAATTTTTCAACTACTTCCAGAAATGACAAAAATGAACACTGTATACTTTTTAATTGGGCATTTTTATTTGAATTTCTAGATAAAAAATGTATAAGCATATAAAGATGTGAACAATATTGGAAAGTGTTAATAAATATATCATGTCCTAAGACTGATATGTAGTTGTATTGGACAAGATGACATAACAAAAGCTTATGACAGCGAATTTAATATATTTTTGGAGAAATTTTCTTTTAACTAAAGGGAAAGGATTCTGTTACAATTGTTTGGTATTCTTTGATGTTCCAAATTTGGATACCTTAAATTTAGTCCCATATACATACTAAGTATCAGCCTCCAAGTATTTCAAACGGAGTTGGTTTTGACATTTCAAAAAAGAAAACTACTTTTGTGTGCAATGCCATGGGCACCTCAGGATACTTACCAGTGCTGCCTGCTCAAAACTAAACGCCCATGCCCACCTCAGTCTCAGGGGCTTTCCAGAAAGCCCTGCACATTTTCAAACCATGCGTGCAGTATGGGACGGAGACATGAGGGCAAGAGGAGTGACGGATATCAGGATCTGTTGATAAACACTTATCTAGAGGAAGCATATCTCTTTACAATATTGATCTCTTAATCATTATGTAGTTTATTTCTTATATTCGCAAAAAATTGTAAGTGGCTCCAAAAAAGAGCTCTCAAGTATATGCATCTAAAACTATTCTCTAACTTGGAAGAGAGAATTATGTAAATGTGCCTTAATAGAAGTAGGGCTGATATTGGACAATAAGAAAAGAGTTTCTCTCACAATCTATATTTATGTATAAATCCATTTTAATAGTATACCTATGTATAAACAAAAATAGTTTCTAAGACATTTGTTATAAAATATAGTCAGAAGAAAGATAAGCATCTCAAAATTTGTAAATAGTTTAATAAATTAAAGTTCATACCAGGAATGAGAAAAAATTCAGTCAGAAATATATTTGGGGTAGCTGCTATGTAACAAGAAATATGAATAATTTTTAAAATGATAACAGTCATATACTAATATATAAATATATATCTATACATATTATATAGCAATTATATGTATAAATAATATATATTGATTTCATTTCATCTCTATAAAATCCCAAAATTAGACATTATATTTGTTTTGTAAGTTGCAGTTCTATGAAATGCATATTTTTCTAAAATCACATTTAATACTTCACAGAACTGCATTTGAATATAAATAGGTCTAATACCATTATAGGGCAATTAAGCATACGATCATTTCAGATAAGTTCCTAAATGTTTGAATATTTAGAACATGATATTAGGGGAAAAGAACCATATAGAATTATGCTGAATGAATGCATAATGTAGTGATTCTGTACATTCATGTATATAATAGATTTATGTAGACCAGAAAATATGTGAACATAAACAATGTTTCACCGTACTTTTTTTCTAGTCAATAAAGAGTGACCTCAGGTTTTTGTAATGTTATTTTTGTATTTTTATATTTCCTTAATTTACTTATGCTCCATAATACTTGCAAACTTTCTGAAATATTGAAACTTAAAAACTAATTTTGTTAATTTAATGAGTATTAAAAAATAATCTATAGACTTTTCCAGAAAAAAAGGCCAATCATATTATAACATAATTATTAGGAATATAAGAAATATATATGATAATTAATGCTAGATTATGGAATATCTAAACTTACTTTTAATTTTTAGAATGTTACAAAAATAAGTCAATCCAAAGTGAGCAAAGGGAGGAAAGAGAGCCGAAAAGTCATTTTCATATATTTATCATTATCATGATTATTATTCCTTCACTCATTTATTTATTAAAAATGTATTTTCAAAATAATTGTTTGTCAAGCCTGATGAAATTTAGAAAATGCTCCCACGTGTCCTACTTTGTGTGTAGGTGGGAGATAAAGGTTGGAAATTATAAAGTAAAAAAATAGATTAAAATATGTATTCAGGGTGAGAAAAGTATTATGTATGAATCAACCAAGGCCACCTTGTACTGAGTAGCTGGAAAGACAAACCTTCATTGGAGCAAACAGGCAAGATCTGAGCTGGCAGTCTTGGCAGGGAACACTCAGTGATGAGAAGGGACATCCCTGGGAGCGGAGGACGCAAGGCCCTCTGTTGGAAGCCCTGAGACCTGTGTGTGAGAACATTTGGAACACGTCAGCACCCGCGAGACTCTGTGTGAGGAGGCTTACAGAGACACCGCGAGTGAGAGAGGTCACAGCATTGACCCCAGTGACAATGACTTTGGATTTTATTCCAAGTGCAAATGGAAGAAAATGAGAGTTTTGTCAAGGAAGTGTTTTTTTGTTTGTTTATTTTGTTTTGTGTTTTGCTTATCCCTTCACCATTTTTACCCAGTCTCCTAACGCCCCTCCCATAGCTGTCAGTCTGTATTTGAGTCTTTTTCCATTTTGTTTGTTTATTGTTTCATTAGATTCTACACATAAGTGAAATCATATGTTATTTGTCTTTTTTTATAAAGTCAATAAGAAGAACATTAAGCCAAGCCTGGGAAATGTATAAGAACTAAGGTCAGATCCCTCAGGAATTCTGATCTAAAGAGGTCACTGCTATTACTTTGGCCCTCAGGTACCTGACATTACCACTCACATAAATTCCCCCAAAATCCAGTTTTACACGTGTGTGACACTTGCTCTAGATTTAAAATGCCAAGCAAGAGTTAAAATTAAAATAACTAAAGAGGGCGTTTTGATCCCCAGATCAGTGTATGAGGTGAGTGAGGCAACTGCCCCACAGACCCATGCCCTGCAAGTGGCAGGTCACATACATTAGAAGTCAGAGGAGCTTAGGCCGATGGCCTTATCGGAGAGCTTGGCTCTCACCAGCATAAAGTCTTCTTAAATATATGACAATTGGAGGAATCAATAATATTACTCTTTAAAATACAACAAAAAAATGGATACTGTTTATAATTCATGATCATTGGACAAACGTATAGATAGATGAAAACATTCCAAATTTGAAGCAGTATTTTAAAGTAGAAGTATAATCATTTTCATGCCCTGTTTTACCAGATTTAATATCTATGAGGATTCCTATAGCCACCTGGAGTTGCTTCAAAATCCAGAGAGATTGGATTGAGATGCAGAGGAAGCAGAAATCCCGAGACTTTCTTTTTAATGAAAGCAGTTCTTTTACATTTTTGACGTTGGAAGTCTCCATAAAACTATTTTTACAGAAGGGTTTCAAGTCTCCAAATTTTGAAAATCAGTGATATATAAAATGGTAGTGTCTAACTAAACTCTTAAGAAAAAATTCTGTGTATAAATTTTCCTGTATAAGAATATGATCCTTTATCATTTTTATATGAGATACTTTTTTCAAGTGCTTACTGTGGAATAAACAGATACTTTGCTAGCACTTTTTTGTAAGCTATTTAATTTAAACAAGACTTTAATTACTCTTTTTAAAAATTAGAAATACATATGTATAGGCCTTTCAAATTCAGTTTTATGTGTTTAAAGCCTTTTGGAATGGTTGGTTTTTGCCACTTCATCTTCATTCAGTCAAATATTCTTTTCTATGCTAATCCATAAAAGCCTCGCTACAGTTGGCTTGAAACGGCAGGAGGCTCAACAGACTGGTGGAATCAATATCATATCTCCCGACTGTATTTAGACTGGTGAAATCTCTTCATCAGAGAACCCTGACAGCAAGTCCATGCATTCTGAAAAAGGGCATTGAATGTTACGGAGTAGCCATATAAATACTGTAATTCTAAAGTTCCCACATTCACTCTAGCCAAGATGAAAATAAATTTTTTACAGCAGTTCTGTTATTGTCAACAGATTGCTCTCACTTTCTCTTAACAGCTGTGAATCACTCATGGTTAGTCTCTAGTCTCCAACCAACAAAAGACAATTAAAAGGTATATAGAAGGAAAGAAATATCTGTCTATGTAGAAGGTAAAGAAATGACTTTCTATCGTGTGTTTCCTTTGTTCCCATCACTGTACCAAGCCGCAATCTTGATGGATTTGATTCCCCAAGGTCTGCATTTCTGTGTAATTTAACCTCTGGCATCAGTTCTTCTTAGTTTATTCCTTGCTTCTAGTTTTTTGCCTCAGCTCTAATCCTGGATAGTAAGAAGCACCCTGTCTACTATTTCATCTTTGGTGTTTTTTTTGTTTGTTTGTTTGTTTGTTTTTAGCACTGCGCACGCTTAAAAGGTTTTTAACTTTCCAGGTTGCTGTTTGTGACCCATCTGGCTCCTAATTCCAATCCCTTATGCTTAAAGACAATAAATTGAAAGTATTTATTGAGTGTATTTTCTCACATAATAAAGTCTGCTTTATGTCTTGCTTTTAGCTTGTGACAGTTGGCCTACCTATAGAATATATCTGTACCTTTTGACTATCACCTTTTATCTCTCCTCTGTCTTCAACTTTGCGACACAAGTGGGATGATGCCTAGAGATGCGGAAGCTGTTTTGCAAGAACGAGATGGGTGTTGAATGCTACAGGAGAGAAGAATGAAAGATGAAAAGGACTTAGGTCACTGAGGACGCACGGAGCTGCCATAACGGGTCTGAAGGGCCCTTCTTCATCCTGCTTATGTAACAGAAATAAATCATGATTTGATGAAGTCAAATTGCCTGTTCACACAGCCTAATGTGTTTCTAATTGATATGGCAATGGCAGATATTTACTGATTTATTATAGAGGTCAGAAATTAAAATGAAGAAACAGATATGTGAAATGAAGTATAAGTTTATATTTATTCTACTTTTCTGGAGTTGCCCACAAATTAGCCACCAAATTCCTAAATAAAAGCTATATGCAATGTTATATATATTAGTAAAATGATATTTTACTTAATAAAATATTTAAACATGTATACAAAATCAGTTGATTTTTTTTTCAATTATATACATTACAGTAACACATAAATACATTTTTCCAAGGGAAAAAAGGCAATATCATTAATTTAATGAGTCCAGAATGTTGAAAATCGCATTCCCATGTTCATTTAGTCTATACTCACTTACACGGGCTCACTTAATTTATTGGTCGTGATTCAAATTGTCTATTCATCCCTTTTGGTAAAGAATATCAACATATCTTATATCATAAATATTTAGATGGACTTTTTGATAGCATTTATTTTATAAATATCACCTGACTTACTCCAGAAATTTTGAAATTTATGTGTGTGTGGAAGAAAGGTTCTATGTGTGGAATTTGAATCAGATTTGCACAACGTCATTTAATTCTTGAAATGCAGCCCCGATAAGAGGAAATGCAGAGCAGTCACATACCTTGGGCTGAAAAAAGAAGTCCAGCAGTATCTGTACAGTTAAATCATGCAACTTGTCAGGTCTTAGATTTTATAACGTAAGTGGACCAGTATGATCATTTCTTTTAGAACAGTTTAAATAGTTAAAATGTTATAGCCCTCCAGTGAAAATTTGCATTCACAAGCCGAATGGAATGAGATGTTGCTCATGTTTAGGTGGTTAGCAATCCATCGGGTTCCCAGCATGAACCCCAAACCGGCCCCGTGTATGGTGGGCAAGGGGAGACCTAAGAAAGAGGCAGATCGCTTCAGAGAGGTAGGTGGCGGATTTAACAAACAAGGGAATTTACAGGCAAGGTTTGCCTGGGTGGCCACAAGCCACAAAGATCTCTGCACCTATCCGCCAGATTCTCAAAAGTTTGTATAGAGGCCTTAACTGAGTTCAGTCACATAGACCATCCAGATGGTCTCAATGACACATCTTTCACTCACGGCTGCGTCCTTCAAATGACCCTTTCTGTTGAGCTGTAGGGCAGAATGTATATTCCAAGAACAGGGAAGAGGGCAAGCAGCCTCTGATTGCCTGGGTCCAGCTTGAAGGCCAACGGATGGTCATGTCCACTCACTGGCCTCCTCCAACGTGCCTATTAAATGAAAGTTACCACGAGAAAAAAATATTCAGAACCCTGAGCATGTACCCTGTAAATCCTAAATGAGACCTTGGCCATACCTGGTTTTCCTCCTATGTAGACTTTGATTTATTAGGTGCAATTTAGCAATGTACATTTTATATAAGACTCTTAACCAGTAAAAATGAAAAAATTAGCAAATTATTTGAAATTATGTGGGTGCTTATGACTGCATTATTTTTATCAGATTGCTTATCAAATTTTATTGTAACTTACAATTCTACAATGAGTTTGGTTAAAGTTACACACACACAGTCACACTGTAAAGATTCTCATTTTGTGTGTGTGGGGGGGATCCTAACTTGCCCACGTGATAGCATGGTAACATTGCTTAATGCGTTCACAACTCAAGCAGAATTTGTATCTTAGTACTATACTAAATCTTTGTACTGGTTTATTTTTTAATTGTTTTTACTGTAACAAAATGCACATAGTATTTACCATCTGTACTATGTTTAAGTGTGCGGTTTAGTGATATTAAATACATTCATAATGCTACCGTCACCACCATCCGTCTTCATAACACGTTTCATCTGGTGCCACTGAAACTCTCTACCCAGTAAACAATAACGCCTTGTCCTTCCTTTCCTCGACACTCAGGAGACCACCGTTCTGCTTTCTGTCAATGATTGTGATTATGCGACGCCTCTCATACCAGCGGAATCAGGTTGCATTTGTCTCTTTGTGATCAGCTTAATTCACTGAGCATATCCATCTTAAATTCAATCTATGCTATAGCACTCGTCCAAATGCCTTTACTTTTTAAAGCTGAATAACATTCCATTGTGTTTTTATAAATGTTGCCTATACACATCTGCATATCTATTCATCCATTGACGCTGGGCTACTTCCACATTTTAGCAATTGCGAATAATGTTGTTATGAAAATGGTGCACAAGTATTTCTAATAAGCCATTTTTACTTATTTCAGGTATATACCTACAAGTAGAATTGCTGGATCATATGATCATTTTATTTTTAATTTTTTCGGGAGTTGTCATAGTGTTCTCCACAACAGTTGTGCTATTTTATATCCCCACCACCTGTGCACAAGTGACCTAGTTTCTCCACATCTTCACCAACCCTGGGCATTTGACAGTAGCCATCCTAATGGGTGTGAGTGTTTGGCCCTCATCCTTAATTCAAAAAGTCACTGTGAGTTAGTGTTGTTATGTAAGGTGGAAGTTTGCTTTATATAAAGAATTATACATGAGAATTAACACTGAAAATTATTTTAATAAGTAATTCATAATAAGTAATAAGTGATTTGTTTTTTCTATTTGTGGCATATATCATCACAAATTCTCCAAGGTAAAAACATATAGATAGTTGATGTAAGATGTAGCAGTGAAAAAATTCTTTCAATTAATTAAACACTTTTCAGTACATTCACAGTGATCTTGACTATACTGAAATGTCTCCAAAAAATTAAGTTTTTCAGGGAGGCACCATGTGATATAACAGTTTAGCAAACCTCAAAAACAAAATACTTAATTTAAATCTATGTCAACTACGTGTTTTTTGACTGACTATATTATGTAAGATATTGAAGAAATGCATATTAAGAACATGATTAAGTCCTTGGTATATGTTATTAACAAGCACAGAAATATAGTAACAGAAGATATAATAAGAGTTGAAAGTGATGCTGAGTTCCTATCGATGTTCTGTCATAGAAAGTTTAGGCCACTAGTAACAGAGTATATTATAAAAGATTAAAGTAATGCTGAGTTTCCATTGATATATTTTCTGTCATTGGAAGTTTAGACCATTGTTTTTCCAACACCTCAAGTGGGAAAATAAATACCTTCTAGGCAAATAAAAAGTTTCTGTAGGCCAAGGTAATTTAGTATCTGCTCTGGCAGATGACATACGCAATTTTTCATCCTCTCGGAGACCAGGTGAACAGCTGTCCTTGTGTGCTTAAATGTTATTAAAATTCCTCTTCGGAAGTGTTTACCTGAGGGCTATAGAAAAAGTGAGATGTCTTCCCCATTCCAGAGAAATTCAATTTAATAAAGTTGATTTTAGGCTCTTTACACCTCAGCTTCTATTTCTCCATGGTTGTTTCAGATAGAAGGAACGGATGTCTCTGTTGGAAAACAGATCTGCGGTGTCTTTAAAAGACAGTATTTAAAGTCCTGTCATCCTGAGAAAATAAATCACCAATAATCTGTAAAGCAATCCTAATAAAATACAAAGAATCTTTAAGAAGAAGAGACAAAGTAAAAACACATCTGGGTTTTCGATAATATTTCAACAAAAGTAATTTCTGTTCCTTGAACATGCTAGGTATTTTTGTGCTTTCTCTCTGCCTAGAGCAGTTTTCCATTCAAAATTAGATGAAAACTAATTCACCTCTTTTAGATTTGTTCTCGTCACATTTTCTTTATGAGGCCCATTTTTCCTCCCATTGCCAGTACCCTTAATCTTTCTTGCACTGTTCTAAATATTTTTCCTTTTTCCCATCATGTAACAGGGTGCAGCCAAGAGGGGGGCCCCCAAAGAGGGAGATAATTGGCTCCACACCACAGGGCCACACCTGCCCCAAATGCTGACAGCTGTGGCCAATTGTGGGAGGAGCCGGAAATGAGACTCTGGGATTTAAATCTGGGTGGAGCATGGCTTGAGTGTCTCTATTCAGGACCACACTGCTTGAGTGTCTCTTTTCGGGACCACACGGCTTGGGCATCTCTTTTTGGTACCACAGGGCTTGGGACCATGCAGCTTGGGTGAGAGTCAGGGCCACATGGATGGTTCTGGGAGACTGAGTAAGATACAGTACCCCAGACTGGGCAGAGGTAGAGGGAAGAACTGTGTGTGTTTAAATAATTCTTTCCCTTTTGAATCTTTCCTCTGGCGGCGGCAAAGCGAACCTGGTAAGGGGGAGAAACCCCCGGGTACAACAAAAAGGGGGTCTTTCATATAGTCCAGCCCCCCGATTTGTTCTGTAACAATAACATTTCTGTCTTTTGAACAAAATGAGTGCTATACGTCCATGTTTTATTGTCTGATCTTTTCCTGTAGAATGCAGTCCACAAGGGCAATTGCTCAATAAATATCAGTAGACTCAACATGAATAAATAATTAATAATTCAGTAATTAGCATTTAGTATGTGCCAGGTTCTGTTCAGAGCACTAGGGGTAGATATTTTCTCTGCCTTTATGCCAGAATATTTCTAATGGGAAAGATAGCTCATAGATAAATCATTATGAATATGATAAAATATGAAGCACGATGAGGGGGTTGTGAAAGACTGTTCTGTCACATCGTCTGTTTCAGAGAAGTCCATCTAAGGAATAGAGCTGACATTCTTTTCTCACAGGTGAGTGACCATTTCTAAGATGCTTAAGCAAAGCTTTTTGTTTTCAAAATTTCGTTGAGTCACCTGTTGGTTGACCTAATACAGTTTTACACTGTAATCTACATCCTTTTTTTTTTTTTATCAGAATCTCGGTCTCATTCTTTCTTGTGTGCTCTATATTCTTCAAAAGAAAAAGGAAATCATTTTATGGCTTAGAAGAGGTAGTCAAGGCACAATTACAAATGAGTGAGTGTTAAAACATGAAATTTAGATATGGCAAATATTTGTGTTGTATGTGAGAAAGAGGAGATGAGATTAGAAATACTACATCTTTTTCTTCCCTAATAAATTTATCAACAGCTACTGATTAAGCAAAATTCAGTAAAATGTAACATAAAATGGCACTAAAGAAATTCTTTTCAAGAAAACGTTTTGGCCATTTGCTCGTGATGCTGAAGTATAAAGATTCCATGGAGCAACAATCAGAGAGGAAGGGATAGAGGCAAAAGAAATGCTGGTTGAGTATCCGGGATGCTGCTAGAGTTTCCCCCTCTTTACATCCCTTTCCTCCCTGGCGGAATGAAGCAAACGCTAGAAAAGTGAAAATTATGTTGAAGCGGGAAGTACTCCAGCTTCCTGGGTTGCATTTGAATACGATCGAGGAAGGTTAAACACAGGCAGCCTGTGAGTTCTTATAGACCACTTCCCAGGGTCACTCGCCACTTCTGACAGCCCTGTCACTCACAGGATAATTCATTTTTGACAAATAGCATAACAGCCTCCCTAAGAAACTCTACAGGGTATGTCTGCTTGTACAATACAATTTTGCAGCCAAAGCATTGGCATGAGCTGTTCTCTATATGCTGTAGAAAAAAGAAGAAATAAAATTCTGATGTATGCCATGTTTTGATAACATTAAAGAATGATAGAACAAAATAAGCAATCCTACTATTTCTCAGATTTGGGCCAACTAAGAGTATGGATTATTTATTTTTATGTGTCTAGCGTTTTGGTAGCAAAACAAAATAAGAAAAGGAAGCCAACACTGTGCAGTTCTGCAGAGAGCACACGAAGGCCTGGAGGGCCCTGTAATTGGGTGTGTGAAGTGTCCTTCCTCGACATTCTTTCAATATTCTTTTCCCTGTACAGGGAATTGATCTTGAATAGTTACCAAGTATTTGGTTACTTCTCCAGATTTATATAAAACACAAAAATCCCAATTTAATGTGAAAGCTATAATTATCCATATTAATCATTACCTTCAAACACCTTGTTTTGTTAGGTTTAGGCTTTTCACTTTTTTTTTTTAAGATTTTATTTATTTATTTTCAGAGAGAGGAGAAGGGAGGGAGAAACAGCAATGTATGGTTGCCTCTCACATGGCCCTCACTGGGGACCCGGCCCGCAACCCAGGCATGTGCCCCGACTGGGAATGGAACCAGGACCCTCTGGTTCCCAGCCCAGGCTCAATCCACTGAGCTACACCAGCCGGGCTTTCCACTTGTTTATATAATGAAAACTTGGAGAAATCATTAAATATATGTAATATGTTGCTTTGTACCAAGAGAACATTTTCTTACGTTCAAAACTTGCAGGTGAGCTTCCTATATTTTGTTTTCTTAAGAACAATGTATATTTGCATGTAAGGTTCAAGACAGGTGTTACTGTTACTTAGTTAGTTGGTTAATTTTTTAACCAGGTTATGTCAATGGTCCTTGTGGTTCCCACCAGCTGTTCACTGAAACAGCTGTACCTCCCCCTTCTTCCACTCAGAGCACTTTCCAGGGACTCGTATTTAAAGGAGAGTGAAGTGTTGTCTCTAATTATAACCGCAATCTGTTCCGCAGCAGTTTGCACACTCCACTCACATTCCCTACTGTGTTTGTCCCCGAGTTTCACTCTTTCTTCCATTTCTCTAATTTTGGCTTTAAACTCATCAAACTGCTGGTTAACTGGGTTAATTTTAAAATATATTACTTCTAGCACCTTTCTTTAAAGCACATATGTTTGTTTACACTGATATTTAAGATTAAGCTTGAGTTATTTCTCTAAATATCAAGGACAAGGTGAACCGCATCGGGTGTTACTGAGGATGGTTAGTCCTTTATGTTCATCCTCTGCCACTGGCGCCACCTGCAGGATGATGACTTCGGAGGCTTGGGAGGAAGAGAGACACTCTTGGCAGCACAGAGAACTTTTCAAGTACGTTCTCAATTCTTCCACACAGTTGCTATTTTACAGAGGAAAACACAACATAAGACAGCCAGCATCTGCTTTAAAAAAAAATATGTGGCAAGTACGTAAGTTAAATCTCCACAAACTTTGCAACAAATTATATGCTCAAGTTCCACAATATAGCTAATGATATAATTTCAGAATTGTCTCTTGTGGTTATTTGAACCTGGTTCTTAATTTCATGACTGCTTACAATCTAGAGCAAAAGCATGCATGCAGTTTCTTAACATGATCTCAAGTAATTTTATGCTCTTTATGCTGACTTTAACACACTGGTAACATAAAGATTTTAAACTAACTATTTTCTGTTTAGATGTTTAATACCCAGAACATAAAAATGTCATAATCTAAATATGTTTCACTGTCAATGAGATTATTTTAAAAATAAATACAAGAATAAAAGTCCATAAATTATTTAAAATTCATTTTGTATATAATTGATTCAAAATATACTTTGTTACCCAAGATTTTACTTTCCTTTCCACTCTTATTTCTCAGAATTTCATGGCAAACTCATTTATTTTTCACAGAAAACTTAGCATATTTTGCCAATTTCTAGAAAAATCCCTCAGTGATTGTTACTGTTTTTGAACAGATAGTTTAAGGATGAATTGCTGTTTTTATAGAAGTTTTATGTGCTGTTGGAATAGGATATCTTCTTCCAAAATATTTTTTATATTCAGATTGTTTACAGATTAAAAACTTTTTATTCTTGACTGTAACTTTAACCTACCAACTTACTTAATTTGATTTTTGACTCAAGACCATGTATTTGATTGTTTTAATGTATTGATTCTTTTCCATGTACATAAAGAGGTCAACTAAGATTAATAAACTCAGCTTTGACTTCTTTATATTTATATCTCTGGCTTTATTCCTTGGCTCTAATAGCTTTTCTCTTGGTTCCAGAACAATAATACTAAGGTGACTTTGCATCTCCTAATCTTAGAGCGTTTTCAGTGTTTTAACACGAAAACAACTTTTGAATCTGATTTGAGAAATCTCCCATAAATATTTACTATGTTACCCCATGAAAAGAGAAATGGGGAGCAGTTGGGGATGGGAGAGGTGAAATCTTAACATTCTTTTAAAAAATTTGTATCATATTTTTCTATTACCATTTAGCCCCTTTACATTCTTTTAAAGTGATTATTCTGGCCACTTAGAATTTAGTTTCTCCAAAACTTATTTTTTCCAAAGTCTGAATGCCATGATATTTCTAATTAACCATCAGTATATACTACTACATAAAGCATTAGCTCTCCTTAATCTATTCTGTGGTATAAACAGATCTCAATGAACTCCAGTCCTCATATCAACATGAAAATGTAAAGCAATTATCCTCAATTAAAATTAACTAAGGCATTTGTTTCCTATAAACATGAAATTATTGTTCCAGCACGAGTTTATATACACTGAGTTTCAATGGCAAAAATGCAACAGGGTGGACCCAAATTGGAAATTAACACTTTTCCTCATCAAGAACAGCGTTTCCTCTCTAATTATTTTACCATATTATCCACAAATTTATCCAAAATGAATATATTGAATCCCTGTAAAATTCCTGGCAGCAGAACATAATGCTAATTATTTCCCTTCCACACCCAGGTTGAAATATAGAGAATAATAGAAATCCAGAAGTAGAAGGATGGTCTGGGCTGTGTAGCTAGGTTGGTTAAACTGTCCTGATACACTAAGATTGCAGGTTCTCTCCCTGGTCAGGGCACATACAAGAATGAACCAGTAAGTGTATAACTAAGCAGAACAATAAATCGATCTCTCTCCCTCTCTCTCTTAAACCAATAAATAAAAAATTTAAAAAATGGATCAGAAGGACGAAGATGCTTGTTGTTTTCTTCCATATGTATAACCAGGAACAAGAATATATAGAATAGGGCCCTGGCTGCTGTGGCTCAGTGGATTGAGTGCCAGCCTGCAAACCAAAGGGTCACTGGTTTGATTCCCAGTAAGGGCACATGCTTGGGTTGCGGGCAGGGTCCCTGGTGCAGGGCACATGAGAGGCAACTGCACATTGGGGTTTCTCTCCCTCTCTTTTCTCTCCTTCTCTTCTCTTTAAAAATAAATAAACAAAATCTTTAATGGAGATGAATATAAGGATGGAATAAATGGCCACTAATGCCCTGTGCATGTGTGCCTGTGCGTGTGAGTGAATGAAAGCAAATGAAGTATATACAAGTTTCTATAAAACAATACTCAAAACTATGCCCATAACACCATGCCATGGGGATTCACTGGTTCATAAATAAAAACATTCTCAGTTTATCCCTCTTCCTCATAGTTTATATGAATAAACTAAAAATAGGCACTTCTTCTAGGTATTATGTATTGTATATTAGGTATGATAATTTATACTTTTCAATGAGTTAATTTAGTTACAATTTTCAGCTTATATTTATTAAAACAAATGCTAAATCCTTATAATAGATACTTATGCTAAATACTTTTATTCATCTTTACATTAGGCAATAAAAATATTTCTTTTTGTTTGTTTGTTTTTTGTATGAAGCAGAAAAACTTTACGCCAACCTCTGCCCTCAACAAGATGTATTTGGGTGGAAATGAATAAATCATTTTAAGGAGGGACATTCCTTTTCACAACACTTGTCTTCTGACAGTTATTCGGTGATGCATAGCTGAAAAGGACTCTTTGCTTATGGTGAAAAATAATTCCCAGGGCTTGACAGGAAAGAATGTATTCATTCCAAGCCTAGGGCAGAAGTCTGCTGAGACCAACAGGAAAAAAAAGATTGTTAGTGAGCAAATTCATCAAGACCAATATCATGTATTCCTCCCCGTGGCCTGATGCACGTTGATGCGGCGCACTGCCTGCAAGCAATGAAACTATAAAACAAGGGCTACAAACAGAAGCACCTGTAAGTCAATGGGAGCACATTTTCGCTCAACAAGAGATTCTGACAACTAACAACCATCTGCCTGAGACACTGTTTGAGTCTTTAAGATGCATCCGATCTCCTTCTCAGCCTCCAGCCTCATGCTTAATAGTGCTTCCAATACCTGACATCTTGAGTCATGGAATGATAAACCCCGAGAGCTCACCTGGTGGGCAATTATATGAGGCAATACTCAGACTTCCAGAATAGGCTAATGAGCATAGGGTAATTAGCTAACAGTTAAAGGTCATGAAGCTACTTGGGATAAGCGATTTGAATGAAATCTCAGTATCCAAATCCTACTCTAGTGTTTTTTTTTTCTTATTTTTTTGTTCTGTTCTGCCTCCCTCAAGTCATTATATTTAAAAGTAAGACTAAAAGTAATAAAGTCAGAGGAAACTTCTGAATTAACATGCCTTTTTGAAGAATATGATGACACTGATCTTTTCCAAATAAGCAGTTTCACCACCATCCCCAAGCAATCAGCGGCAGTATTAATTTTATGGTGAATCTTTTTTTTTTTGCAGGTCTCCTGGGTGAATGAATGAAGGAATCTTTGAGTTGGCAGCTCAAGTTTAGGAAACAGTCTGTAGCACCAGAGCAAAGGGAAGCTAGCTGGCACGTATGGGGAGTGAAAATATGACCATGGCCTCATTAGCACCAAGTGCTAAATAATGGGGCTAAGCAGCCAAGTGTGAAGGTGAACCAGGCGTGGAGAAGGTCTGGGCACCCTAAAATGGATGCGTTTTGCTTCACTGTGGAGTTTTTCCTGGATGTAATTAAAGCCTGAACCTGTACAGCTGTAGTGGCACAGATTGTTTTAAGATAAACTCAATCTATAATTAAAAATCTCATTAATCATTTCCAAAATTATTCGTGGTAGTATGAAATGGGAGTTGAAACCATTCCTGCTGTGCCAAATGGTTATAATATTAATAACCATGCCTGTAGCAGATGTTAATAGTAAAGGGACCTTTGTGTTACTCTTCATAGTTTTTCATTTTCACACCTCCCTCACTAAGCAAGTAACCAAATACTCGAGCAATCTTTAATCCAATTTTTTTTTTCTTTTAAATAGATTCAAAATGTGTCCATCTTTCTATTTTTGGATGATAAGAACATTATATAACCATAATTAAATTTAATGAATAGACCCCACAGGCATAAGTGGATTAGCCATGAGGTTATTTAACATTTTATCGAGAGTGGCAATGTATCCAGATACTTAAGCTCAATGTTGGTAAATATCAGACTTTGAGTCTGTTTCCTCCCTAGAACTTTAATCTTCGTATCTATGTCTAAACTTGTGAAGATTATAGTGGAATTTGCCCAAAGTAATAGGGATAAACAATAGAACTCTAATCAGGTGATAATTTCAAATGTTGTTTTATGGTAAAACAGTTTGAAGGTCAGGGTGATTAAATTTTGGTTTCCCTGGGAGATACCCAAGTTACTAAAGTTATTGTCCCTGAGAGCTGCCTGGTTATTTAGCATCTGTTTCTGATTTGCTGTTGTTAACAGTTATTATCAATAGTTGCATTAACCCAGGATAGGTTTGGCATATCTCCATGTTATACTTCTGTCTTCTGCAATTGTCCCCATAGTAGTATGTGAGATACTCATGGGTAGTGAATAGAGTTCTAATGTATTAAAATCTGAAAGACACTTAAAAACTCAGCCCTCATTTCCTGATCTTTTCCAGAATCAAAGAAATAAACATCTTTAAGGATAGCATTCATTTTTTTAATTAAAAATTTAAAATCCCTTTAATTTTTTTTATCTTTTAACATTTTTATTGAATTTATTGGGTTGATATTGGTTAAAAAAATTACATAGGCTTCAGGTGTGCAATTCTATAATTCAACAACTGCATATTGTGTGTTCACCATCCCAAGTCAAGTCTCCTTCGTCTCCACCATTTATTCCCCCAATACCCTCTTCAACCTCCCCCCACCCTCTTTTCCCTCTGCTAATCACCACTGTTGTCTGTGCGTATGAGCTTTCTTTTCTTAATACTTTCTCTTTTTTCACCCGGCCCTACAAGCCCCCTCCCCTCTGACAACTGTCAGTCTGTTCTCTATTGATGAGTCTGTCTCTGTTTTGTCTGTTAGTTTATTTTATTCCTTAGATTCTGCATATGAATGAAATCATATGGTACTTGTCCTTCTCTGACTGGCTTATTTCACTTAGCATAAGGCTTTCCTGGCCCATCCATGCTGGTGACACCTCAAAGGGTAAGATTTCTTTCTTTTTATAGCTGAGTAGTATTCCACTGTGTAAATGCACTAAAGCTTTTTTTATCCACTCATCTACTAATGGGCACTTGGACTGCCTCCTAATCTTGGCTATCATAAATAACCCTGCAATGAATCTAGGGGTGCATATATTCTTTCAAGTCAGTTTCAATTTCTTCAGATAAACTCCCAGAAGTGTAATCATTATGTATAATCTTGCCAGTGGAAATCAGGCTCTTTCATGGGACCCCAAGAAAAGCGTTCCAGAGATCCTCATGTGAGGTGTGGTCATGCAGTAAGGTTTATTCAGGTGGAAGGACACCCTTCTTCCCCATATCCATCTGTTTTGCCATGGAAAAAGTCCAACCATGTCTTCAGCAAGGCCAAAACAAAGTTCAGTGTCTAAAGTTTCTATTTCATATTAAAATTTAGTCCACTGGAGTCCACGTAGTCTGCCATGAGCCCCTAGAAGCTGCTAGATCTATGTGGTCACGTGCTCCCAAGTGATTGAGGTTGTGCAAATGCATGGAGTGAGTGCATGTCACCGAGCAAGGGAGAGAGCATCTTTGTTCCCTTGGGATTTTAATTAGAAACTTTTTTAAAATAACCAACTTCCCAAGCTTTTGTGGGCTTTTGATGGGTCCACCTCCTAGTTAGACTGACAGGCCTCTATGGTCAAGCACCTTCCCCCACACCCAAAACAACCTGGTACTGGAGAACAGACAGTGCCTCTGGGGAGATTTCCTGTGCTCTTAGGTTGCTTATGCTCCCCAGTTTATTAAACTCGATGTCTAATTCCCTTTGCTGTAATTTTAATTAATAATTAGTTAACTACCTATGACAAAATTGAGGCAGTTCCATTTTTAATTTTTTGAGGAAACCCCGTACTACACCCCACAGTGGCTGCACCAATCTATATTCTCACCAACAGTGCACAAGGGGTCCCTTTACTTCATATCCTCTCCAGCACTTGTTGTGTGTTACATTATTGATGGTAGCCATTGTGATAGGTGTGAGGGGACATCTCATCGTGGTTTTAATTTGCATCTTCCTGATTATTAGTGACATTATTGGGCATTTTATCATATACCATTTGTATGTCCTCTTTGGAGAAGTGTTTATTCAGGTCCTTTGACTATTTTTTAATCATATTGTTTTGTGTGTGTTGAGTTTTATAAGTTCTTTATATGAAATACATGTATTACACAGAGACTGAGTAGCCCTGAAGTAGAACACCATGGTATAAACGCTTTTGTCATAGTGATTGTTTTTCGTCATTTATGGTTCAAAGATATAACTCTATACTCGCTATTTAGTCATACTTTTGCTGTAGTTGTTTTGTATCACAAAAAAAATATTCTGTACAATAAACTCAACTAAGCGTACATTTAAGTTCTAAATTTCTATTATTTAAGAAAGCTGATTTTAGTAATGTAATTTCTCAGATTACAGGTCCACATTTACTGCGACCACGGTGACACAATTGAGCACAAGAAGTATAAGAGATCAAATCTCCTGAAGAATTAATAAAAATCTAGTTGACATGTGAAGTATGTGCCCAAAATATAAAAATTTAGCAACTAAAGCTGCAGAGAGTGTTTTTACACACCACTCAGTGAAGAACAAATTGTTGCAATCAAAGAGTCTTTTCTTAATTTTTTTTATTTTAATTTCTAAACTTTATTATGCATTATTTAAAATGAAATAATAGTCAATATACTATCTATGTTACCAGAAGATCTCCATAGATAATCAAATTACCCCAGCTTTGTATCAATGCCATCGGATACTTCAGAGAATAAGTTAGTTAATACCCGCTATGCATTGCGTCATTTCATCCAATTTATAAGAGCGAAGGGAAGCTATTAGAAGTTCCCTCTGTCAATGTTAAACATTGAATATTATTTTGAATGTTCTCTAAAGTCAATATTGAAGACAAAGTTTAGTAGGGCATAATACAATAAAAAGGAAGGTCCTTAATGAATGTTAAAAATATATGAAGAAAAACTATACGTGAAACTGGTTTCAAGGTGCGGACTTAGTTTACAACTATATTTGAAAAAATTGTCATATTCCAGCAATTGAAATAGAAGCTATACCTATCAAAATTTATGTATATATGTATGCACGCACAGACATATATGAGGTGGGCAAAAGTAGGTTTATAGCTGTAATTCAAATAAGTAATACAATTAATAAATAATAATACAAGAATGAACACTGTGTTCCTGTACTCACAGCTGTAAACCTGCTCTTGCCCACCTCTGTATATATGTATATACATACAGATACACACAAACTCACAAGACTGAGTGTAGCTGAATTACACAATTTTAATTATGGAGTTCTTGAGCAAACCAAAATGTCTGTGCATTATATTTTCTTCTAGTGCCCATTAACAGTGGTATTTTAGAAATGTCTAACCCTTGGAAAAACTATTTTATAAATCACCCTAAGGAATCCAGGGTGGTATTAGACTTTTTTTTTAAAAACACTCTATTTTAGTTGAAATTTATTTGAAATGAGTTAGATATTCCAATCAAAATATTCAGTGAATAGAGAACTGAAATCTAATCCTTTTAAAGCAAAGCTTGAAATAAAAAGCTAGTACAATGTATTTTAAAATATTTTAAATATTAATTTCACAAATCATTTCTTAAAGTATTTCAAATATTATATAATTTTGGTTATTTTTAGCAAAATTGTTTACTTTCAAAAGAATCCTAGTTGCGACAATACATTATATGATCAACTTATGAGTCATACAGATAGATCTCTTTAATTTTAATTTAACAAATATCATATTAACATATCAAAATATTGTTCCTTGAACTGAAGATAAAGAAACACGAGAACTCAGAAAGAATATGGTTTCTGAGAGACCTTAAAAATAGTCCTGCTATTAATTCATGATAAAGCAAAACAGTAATACTGAGAAAAAACTCACTTATGTGACACTATAACAATTGTTATAAATAAGAATTTCCATATAGTGCAGTCATGCTAACTAGGATAATCTAACTTCTCTTACAAATATCCTACAGATCTCTCCATGGGTAAACACAGGAGAGGCTTCTATCTCTTCTCGCGTTACGTTGCAATGCAAGTAAGCAGTAGCTGCTTTCACACTGCTCTTCAGGGACTGGGGCCTTTCCATCGTATGGATCTGCCGTAATTAGGGTCTCAGAATCCTCCACTTAGTTGATTGTATTCAGATAAAGAACGAGAGCTTGAAACAGCTTGGGGAGACATTAGAGGCCAAGCCTAAGGTGGCGTTCCTCATTTTCTTTTGTACACTGCTCCGGAGGACTCAATCGCTGGCCCTACCCAACTGCAAATGGTCCTGAAAATGCAGACTAGAGAGTGTCAAAGAAGAGAAAACACAGATATTGGTGAACAGCTGGCTGATTTCTATCACAATCACCCAAGAGAGAGTACTTATGCATTGCATATTAACTCTTTAGTCCATTTACAGTTTGTTAAAACAGTGCTTCAAGAGGAGCTAGCAAAGAAAATGAGCAGAACAACTGCGGATGTAAGTCATGGAGAGTGGTGGCAACTGGAGGTACAGGCGAGCACACGTCTGAGCAAAGGAGCTGCAGACACTGCCAACTTTCATAAAGGCAAACCAAGAGTTACCAACCCATGGAAATTTAAAAAGCAATTGAGTGTACAGACTTTTATAAGGAAATGGGTAATATTCAAACTTGTTCGCAAATTCAAAATTTCTTTATTACCTAGGAATGTGGTCTGAAGCTAAAAGTATGTACTGTGACTCTAGAAAATGTCTACAGAGTAGGTAACAGGTAAAGGGATAGTCTGACAACCAGGAGGAGAAACAGAAATGGTCAAAATGTCTTCAAATGTGACAAGGACCAGTGTCTTGGTAGAAGACTAATTATCAACCCGGTCAAACTGATCTTCGGCCAGAAGGAGAATAGATAACTTCTGTCCATCCCATGGTTTTCTCTCTGACATATCTTATTTTCATCATAATCACGTGTACTTATCCATATAATTAAAAGTTACCTTTTTAGAAAATGTTTTCATACCTAAAACTGCTGTTTTAAAGAAGAGTAGGTTCTAACAAATTTCTGTATACTTCATGCTTTACCACAGTCAGTCCTACACTGGATGAACCAGTTTCCTAGAAGTGCCTGAATTAAAGTTAGACTTTCAACAATCTAGAGTGGCACCTTGTTTTAGCACCAAGAGATACTTAGATATCGTTAACATAAGTGGCAGTATAAATTGAGGTTTCTCTATTGCGCATTTGGGATTTGTCACACGTTGAGAAGTGATAAATGATTGTTGAAATAAATCTTCAGGTATTATTTCTGATCATTTAAGTTTTGTTTCTGGTAGAAAAATTCCATTAAACACTCTAAAAGACATGATAAGTTCACTGAATTCATTTCTTACATCATAGATTCTCTATCATTATAGTGCAGCGGTCCCCCACCTTTTTGGCATCAGGGGCCGGTTTAGTGGGAGACAATTTTCCCATGGCCTGGGGCTGGGGCAGGAGGGAGGGATGGTTTGGGGGATGACTCAAGTGCATTTCCTTCAGGCCCACCTCCCGCTCTGTG
Organism: Micronycteris hirsuta; assembly: GCA_004026765.1. Classification (NCBI taxonomy): domain Eukaryota; kingdom Metazoa; phylum Chordata; class Mammalia; order Chiroptera; family Phyllostomidae; genus Micronycteris; species Micronycteris hirsuta. The sequence goes on along the minus strand of PVJI01009697.1, from coordinate 39,816 downwards.
GCCCAGTTCCTAACAGGCCTGGACCAGTATCAGCCCTTGGCCCAGAGGTTGGGGACCCCTGTATTATAGTATATTTAATTAAGATCAAGTAGTTATATGTCTGTATGTATACATTTATACTTATAAAGTGATGCTCAATTTTATAGTGATTTGTTTTCATAGCACTTGCCTGCATTGAATTTCAAAGTGTTTTTGTAACAATATTACCTTGTCTGCCTTATTTACATTTAGTAGCTCAAAAGGGTGATTTCCAATATTAGTAGGAGATTGATATTGTTTTTATAAGTGGAATTGATTAAATAACTGAGACTGTGTTCATAGGTTTTTGTTATGCTTCTTGTCTGTAGACTACATTAAATGATATTTAATTAAATTAATTTTATTTCACACTGTAAAATAAGAGCACAGAAGGCCAATAAATAGGTAGAAAACCTTTCAAAAATGTTTTGAAGGAGGAATATGTCTATGCTTACATTCAGGGTCCTAAATATTTCAGTGTTTGCACTGCCTGTCAGAATGGGATTCCTAGCAAATGTCTCTAAGAACAGAAGAGAAGGCGAGGAGAGGAGAGAGTGATACACAGGAGGGAAGAAATAGCCTTATTGGACATTAGGTAATAGGAGTCACTGTAAGGTATAAGCTATATGAAAAGGAAGAAAGAGGATCACTTCAAAGGACTCCATTGAATTTTTGGTCCTCAGGACCTTCCTGTCCATTCAGTGTGATGGTCCCACAGAGACAGATGTTGCTTTGCTCACCAGTGACCTCCCCTGTATGTCTGTTCCCATTCATCCAGCTTCATGTGACGTTGTAAGGCGAAATGCAATGATGTCAAAGTAAATCTTTTCTCATTTGATCATTTTGCCTGGCTTTGACATTTTTAAAAAGTCATTTAGTAGTACAATGATGGCACTTTAAAAGTATTTGTGATAAAGTGGCTTGTCTACTATGTGAGCAAATGGAGTATAAAACCTCTCTATAGTTTAATATGAATTTGTCTCTAGGTAATGCCTTAAGGAGATGACTTTAGTAATACCTTTTAGCACATCCTGATATTATTCATTATAAATTTTCTCTAAACTTCCATGAAAGTCCCTTTTCTAAGTTTGAGGTTTTTCAGTTTAATTCAATATATCAATATATTTATCTTTATATCAATATATCTAGTGAATAATTTATCAATTATAAATTCAATTTTCTTCATTAATTTTACTCATATTCACTTTATTAATATATAAGTAACTATAAAGAGAGGTGCTATTTTATTAAAGATATTAAGTAAATTACATAAACTCAGGATATAATCTACAAAATTATATAAAAATAATTTTACAAAATATAAGGGAGCTAAGCAATATTAGAAATAAATTATAATCCCCAACTGTATTTTTTAAAATATTGAATTTCAAATTCTACCTTTTGATATTTAATTACATTTTGAGTTTATATTAGTTTAGAATCTTTACATTCTAAACCAAACTTTTGAATACTAAATTCAAACAAGGATCATCTTATACATAAGGGGATTTAATTTTTACAATAATTGAAAATGTGAATCAACATTGAAAATATTCTTATAACACAGCAAGGCTAAGTTTAGTAATATATTCTAAAATTTTCAGAAACAATGTGCTTTCTGATTATATATGTGTGTTTTTTTAGTCTGGTAAAATAGAATAATCCAAGAGATTTATATTTTATAAAATGAAATATACTCATTAAAATAAGGAATTAAATCTCATATATATTACATATATTTGTATATATAGATACACATACACACAGAGCAAGCCTTCACTTCACATGGACGTAAGTTCTTGGAAACTACAACTTTAAGCCAAATGAAGTATAAGGAAATCAATTTTACCACAGCCTAATTTATATAAATGAGAGTTAAGTTCCTTTGGCATATATCTGGTTAAAAGCATCACCAAACTTTTAAATAAAGGCCAAAACACTTCTAATATTAAACACTGAAATAAGTGTAAGTTGTGCATACATTTCAGAAAAATTAATAGAAACAAGTAGGAATTATTTTCCAGTCCCCATTGTTGCAGTTCAGTGTCACCGGGGGCGGAGCCTAACCTGGCAGCTCGGGGAGCACAAGGCAGGGGCCCACTGACACCCACACTCACACTCCCTCAGAGCGGGACAGTTCAGAAACGCCAATTCACCAAACGTGCCCGTCTTTGGGATGTGGGAGGAAACCGAAGTGCCTGGAAAAAATCCACACAGGTACGGGGTGAATGTGGAAACTGCACATAAACAGTGGGCTGGCGAGGAGTCAATTTTTTTTTCTCATTAACGTTACAACGAATCACCATTGAATAAAATCACGTTGTATGGGGAACTGCTGTATATATGTGCACGTGTGTGTGTGTGTTTAAATATATAGTGGGCAAAATTAGGTTTACATTTGTGAGTACACAGTTTATTCTTGTGTTATTATTTATTAGTTATTGTATCACCGTATTTATTTTTATTATGTAACCTACTTTTGCCTACCCCTTAGTCTTGTATGTGTGTATATATAAACAGTTCATCTAATCTGGGGCCCTTTTTGAACATGCTGCAACAGTGGTCCACTTTTCACTGACTGGCCTACTTTTCTTCCAGTTCTCTAACCAGATTATAGGCTCAATCACATAATTAAAGAATTGTGAGTAACCACAAGAGGTACATCGCACATATTGTTTACCCAATCTCAGGGAACTCGTTTTAGGCAGAGATGGAAGTAGAATAATGCTCTCCTGACCTCTAGCGTAGTAATAGTTTTTAAGCAGACATTCCTAAACCATCATTTATCAGGAGTGTATTTTACAGTTTTTCATGAATTTATATGTATTTGTCTACACCTACCAAGAACTTAGGAAAGTTGGCACAGTATATATTTAATTGAATTGTTTTTTCAGTGCAGCCATTTCATCATCCAACTTTATATACACCTCCAGTCTACGTAACAGAGATAAAAAATGAAGGTGAACCACTACACTCTTCGTGCAACTAAATCTTTTGGCCTTCAAGTCATTCATTTCTCTATTTTTTTCCTCCTTTGAGTTTTGCATATAAAAAAAGATAGTTCTCCCTATTACGGATTATAGCACTTTATAGCAGATGCTTAAGATATATGTCAGTATTTTCGAATGCCTCCTCCCCCTGCTTTGTTCGTTCCGCCTGACTCTGAGAAGCTGTTTTGTGCTTTGTATTTGGGCAATGTTTGAGTAGCAATTTTAGGCTCAAGACTTCATTCAGTTGGCCCTTTTGAAAATGATTAATCTTGTGGTGATGGTGGTGAACAAAGGATAAATTAGGATGCCTTTATTATTGATCTGCCCAAAGCTTTTATGTTACTTGATCATGCTCTATTGTTCATACAGCTGAAGGCAATTAATTTTAGAAGCGTGACAAGTTGTTAACACAGAACAGTTCGCAATTCTTCCTATTGAAAGCACTGAACTACGCGAAGTGTTGGATCATTTCAATTAAATTTCTTTCACTTCTAAATTAGCCGGGTATTTAAATGTGCACTTTGTTCCATGAATCTATCTGTTATTTGATCTTCCAAAGTTGTCATTCTGAAGTTTCAACTGAAGGGTCAAGTGTGAAAGTAACAAGGATCTTGAATTGTTTGGGAGACTGGAGGGCATTGTGTTGCTCACTTTCTCTTAATGCTTTTGATTGCATTCCTGAGTAGCCTAAGTGTTTTGGTTAAAAAATGTGTTTCTCTTAACTCTTAGGTACAATTCTCTGACTAAAGATGGAAAATTTCTTCATACCTATAATTTGAATTTCTGCCAATATGCATTATAGATCCACTGTTAATATTATCAGAAAAGAATGTATTAAAATGCCAAATGTGATCATATTGATTGTATCATTCAGTTCTATACAGCTTCTATTAGAAAAATATCTATTTAACTTGAAGAAATTAATATTTCTTTTTAAGATTTAAAAGTGTGTAAATCTATGGAAATGAATCCCTTTTAAAATACACATCCACCCCAAAGTGACATAAAACAAATAGACATTCCAATCTGCCCTGACTTTAATCCAGTCCTTTCTGTTTTCTTTCAATTTTAATTTACAAATCTGATCTCTTAGAACAAAATTAGATTGGCTAAAATTTGTAATAATTCATATTCTTGTGGGTGCTATTCCAAAGAAAGTCATGCCAATGCATCTATCATAACAATATTTACAAAAAGGTTTTAGAAACATTAGAATTACATACTTTCATTACATTTATGACACTTCTTTACTGAGATTATAAATGTTAGTTCAGATTTGAGAAAGATTCTGATTCGCGTCCTCAGCATTTACACATGAGTGTTGCTACTTCAAGATCCAAATGCAGCAAATGAGGCAGAGTATTTAAATACAAAGCAACTGAGTATAGTGTCGTATTTTCTTTTTTATATTGTATTGTTTATGCTATTAGAGTTGTCCCAATTTTTCTACCTTTGCCCCCGCTCCACCCAGCACCTCCCACTCCCACAGGCCATCCACACGTGAACCCCTTTCCCTTCTTCCCACCACCCCATCTCTTACCTCCCCTCTGACAGCTGTCAGTCTGTTCCATGTGTCTATGCCACTGATTCTATTTTGCTCATTAGTTTATTTTATTCTTTAAATTCCTCTTATAAGTGAGATCATATGATATTTTTCTTTCTCTGACTGGCTTATTTCATTTAGCATAATATTCTCCAGGTCCATCTATGCTATTACAAAAGGTAAGAATTCCTTCTCTTTTTTATGGCTGTGTAGTATTCCATAGTGTATATGGACCACAGTTTTTTTATCCACACATTTAGTGTCAAATTTTCAAAAAAATTTGATTTATTTTTTATAAAATTGACTAATGACTGAATTATCACATAAATTCTATAGACAGTAAGATAAGGCTTTAAAGGAATTTTACTTACTCTGAGCCCATTCTAAAACAATAAAGATATGCATCTTCCCAATTTTATAAAAATACTGTGTTAACTTGTGTAATGCATTAGAGAAAAATATGCAAGAAATTATGCTTATGCAGGCAATGTGTTAATAAATGTTAGGGGACTCTGGTTATTTTAGGAGAATTGCATACTTAAACACAGGATTTCTTTCCTTTCTTTTCATCAACAAAATTAAAGCAATAAATATTACAGAATGTAAATGCAAAAGGAAGCATCTATGTAAAAGGAATAAACTTCAATAGGCCTACTATAAAGATAAAATAGATGGAAATTACTGAAGAAAGCTGAAAACAAATTGCAGTTGAAGAACTAAAAGAAATGTATTTTAGCATCTGTCCTGCTTAAAATGGTATTCTTGTTCCACTGTCATGAAATAGGGGGAAGTTTATGGGAAATAAGATCATATAGGTTCAGTGTATATTTCTATAATATATGATTTGTATGTTACATTGTGTGCCTACCACTAATTTTTTCTTTACCAATTTTTCTAAACAAATCATGCACATTTTGAAGAATAAATATATTTTTGAGTCAGGAATTCCACACCTGATTACAACCTTTTACTTTTCCTAAAACTAACATCTATTTCCAGGAAGTTTAATTTAGTTTGGTTTAATGGAATTTGATCATCTTTAATGAAATTTGATAATGAACCCTGGAAATAGAGATACTATTTTACTATTTTATTCAAGAGAAACTTGAATAAAAATTCAATAAATATTTCTCTAATAAAAATATTCTATCACTTTAATTATGCAAAACTACAATGTTGGTCTTCATCATGATTCAAGTACAGTACACCATTATTAACTATATAAATGCAAGCGCATGCATAAACTGTGGTTAGAAACTTCACTACCAAAGATGAATTTACAAAATAGCTAGTAATTCACTCTGACCTTGAGTAAAGTATGAGTGGATAATGTCGAGAGCTTTTGTTTAAACTTAAGGTAAACGTTGAGCATCCTTGGGATGGATATATATAAAGAATATATGTGTAGAGCAGTTTTAAGGCCTTGGAAAGGCCCTGTTTGGGTATTCTTTTCATGCCTTTAGTAACTCCTGGGGGATAGACAGAGATCCCAGCCCTAATCACTAGAATTTTGACCCAATGACTTCCGGCCCGTGGAGTTAATCACAAGATTTGAATAACATCTGGACTAAAAATTTGTTATGGCCTTTAACATAAGTTATATATCACTACCCGTAAAATGATATAGATGGTTGAATAGATTTTCTTTTCAGACATGTTTATATGCAGAATTCACTCCTTTTTAAAATCAATTTCTTCAATTATTTATTTAGGTCTATTCAAGAAATTGAACGGAAGTAACAATTCTAGTATTTCCTCATATAATCACCTTATATTAATATATTGTATTTCATTTTAGAATTAGAATATGTAACTATACCAAAAGCAAAAATTATTTATAATCCCACAATCAAAAAAAACAAGAACAATCGTGAATTTTTCCAGACTCCTTTCTGAGTGTATAGATTCAGATTCATGGGTGATTTACAAAATTGGAATCCTGTGATGCATACTGTTTTGTAACCTACATTTCTTTCAAATTTCCCAGGCGCAACATTATGAATACTATATGCTTTGCTACTATGGAATCTTTTTTCACGTTAATGAACTTATTTATGTATACCTAATATTATTAATGCATATCTAAACGGGCTATAGGTTTTATTTTTTTATTGTTGTTCAGTTACGATTGTCCCTATTTTCCCCCATTTCTCTCCCCTGTCCTGCCCAACCCCCTCTCCTGCATTCAATCCCCTCCACCCCATTGTCCTTGTCCATGGGTCCTTTATACATTTCCTTGACTTGACCCTTCTCCTTCTTTCTCCCATTACCTCCCACCCTCCTCTGCTTTACTCACTGTCAGTTCGTTCTTTATTTCCATGTCTCTGGTTCTATTTCACTTGCTTATTTGTTTTGTTGATTAGCTTCCACTTACAGGTGAGATCATATGGTATTTGTCTTTTACCACCTGGCTTATTTCACTTAGCGTAATGCTCTCCAGTTCCATCCATGTTGTCATGCAGGGTAGAGGCTACTAGAGAATCTTTAATGGCCTCCAATCCTGCCATTGTATGTATGTACAATTATTTAGCACACCACCTACTGGTAGATTTTAGACTGTTTCCAGTTTTTCACTATAAAAACAACTAAATAACTTCCCCAAAAACTATTGTTCCAAGGGTAAATAAGAGTTTTGATAGTTATTAATAAAAATTTTCAAAAAATACAGCACCAAATTATTCTGCTGTTAGAATTTTATGTCTTATTTCTATATATGCATAGTCTTAAAACATTCTCTAAATTTACATGTAGAAAGAGTTACGCACACACACGTGCATCCATATCCCATGACCACAATTTGCTCTGCATCAGTTACATGCTCTTTGCAGTGGCATCAGCGCTGCCTTCCTACAGCAACGAGGTCTCCTTGTGCCACAAGCTCACTTATTATAACGCTCTTAAGCTTTAGATCAGAGAATCATGGCCATTCTAAAAATGAGATAATTACTTTAACTGGTATTATATTTTAATTCTATCTCTACCCTTTTTTCATTGAAATAAAGTAACTTTTCAACCGTTTAGCCAGATATACCACAAACAAAGAGACAGATAAAACTTCAAAGTGTGGCTATCAGGTACCTGAGGTTAACACACATTGGAAAACCGGAATTTTGCCAGAGTCTTGCCTGTGAAACAGAAATCTTATATAGCGTTTCTGATGCTAATGATCTTCACACTTCTCTTACAAATGTAAAATTCTCGGTTAGATTTTTCTCAGCATTACCAGCTCACAGTATACGTTTTCAGAACCATCTGGCCTGTTGGCCTATGTAAGAGCAGTTTCAGATTGAAATCAGTGTTGAAGCCAGATGGATGAATATGCAAAGAGTGAGCAAGTCAATAAGCACAGCATTATTTCTAGAAACTTTATTTGTAAAGTTAGAAGAGAGATGCATCCTTGTCTAACATTTAACTCTCAATGGAGAGTCTGATGTTCTTCACTTGTTTAGTTTTTAAGATGGGAGAGACCTAAGTATTATTACATATTTATAACAAACATTCAGGAGGAAAAAATGCTGATACTACTGAAGAAAGAGAACTGATGAAACTAAGTCCACTTAGAAATCGTAGGAAAGGAGGGAGCATGAATTGACATAAAACAACTAAATGTGGATTACAAGAGATACATCAGTTCCTCTTAAACTGACGGGAAAGTGGAAAGAGAAAATGTATTGGTGGAGAAAGGAGGGAGTTAAGAGTATTCATGACAGATAACCTCAATTATTCCTCCATAGTAGGAGGCAGAGTTATCTGGTCAAAGAATGTTTAACAGGACGGGAAGTGTAGTGCAAAGCTTAATTGACTCCGGTAATGAATAAAAAATGAAAGCTGGCTGGGGATATGTTTTCCAGCTGTGTTCAAAACTCAAATCTAAAATATTAAAGTGTTGTTTAAAAGCAAATAACTATCCAAGCAAGGTCAAAAATCCTTTGTCGAGTGGGTTGAGAAATATGGGAGAATTGTTAAAATGCTTGAGAAACGTGTAAGAAACATTGGTTTAATGAAATTCAAACAAGTAGATTATTTTTTAAAGTGAAGAAGCTTTGATATAATACGGTTCATGGTTGTGAAGGGAATACATATGAGAAAATAAATGGAAAAAAGGATGAGTATAATGAGCGTGCTACTACAAAAATGGTTAGAATCATAAAGCAAGGAGATTATCCCATGCCGACAAGGGAGTGAGTAATTGAGGATATGTAGATAGGAGGAAAGGAAGGGGTTGAGACATGGTCAGACTTGCTGAAGAGAAGGATAAAATACTTGATAAGGAAACTGGCTAATGGGAATAACATTATAGTGTGAACAATCTAAGTCGATGCTGAAGTACAATGTAAGGCACCGACCATGAGTTGCAGAGGTTGACTGGGGCTACTCTTTACCACAGTATTTTACAGAAGAATCTAGGGTTGGGGATGAGTAAGCCTTGTACATTCTGCGGAGGACAGAAGACCAATAACAATTCAGAGAAGAGAGAGAATGTCTTGCCGAGAACGCTTTAATAAACGAATAGGAGTCATCTCAGCATTAGTAGGCCACACTAACAAATCCAGAGGGTATAATCGAATGAAATAAATTTTACAGTAAAAAGAAATATTTTTGTCTGAAGGTAGAATCTAGTGGCAACCATGGAGAATTAAGAGAAATAGGGCCAAAGAAACTTGTGTTCAGATTCACTTTGAATTATATCTGAGTGTTACTTAAAAGTATCTATAAATATTCCTTTTTTTCCACAGCCTCCCCAACAATAATCTGTCCAACCTTGTTCTTACTTGTCTTGATAATAGCCATTCTAACAGGTATAAGGTAGCATCTCATTCTAGTTTTGATTTTCATTTCCTAATAGCTAGTGAAGTTGAGTTTCTTTTCCTATATCTATTGGGCATTTGTATGTCTTCTTGGGATAGGTGTCTGTTCAGGTCCTCTGTCCATTTTTTATTTGTATTATTTCTTTGGTGTTAAGTTGTATGAGTTCTTTATATATTTTAGATATTAATCCCTATCAGAGCTGTTGTTTGCAAATACCTCCTCCCATTCTGTTGGCAATTTATTTTGCTGTGCAGAGGCTTTTTAAACAAAATATTTTATTGTTCTTCTATTACGGTTGTCCCACTTTTCCCCTTTGTTCTCCCCTTCCCAGCCCACCCCCACTCCCACAGTCAACCCCACCCTGTTGTGCATGTCTGTGCGTCATGCACCCATGTTCTTTGTCTAGTCCCTTCCCCTCCTTCCCACCGTTATCCACTCTCCCGTTCCCTCTGGCTGCTGTCAGACTGTTCCATGTCTCCATGCCTCTGGTTTTACTGTGCTCATTAGTTTGTTTCTGTTCATAGGTTCCTCTTCTAGGTGAGGTCATATGGTATTTGTCTATTACTGACTGGCTTACTTCACTTAGCATAATACAGCTCGATGTAGTCCCATTCACTTATTTTTTCCTTTACTTCCCTTGCCTTTGGGGTTATTCATAAAACCTTCCCTAAGACCAAGGTCTGTAAGTTTAGTATGTATGTTTTTTCTATGTAATTTATCGTTTCAGGTCTTGTATTTAAGTCTTTGATACATTTTTAGTTAATTTTTGTATAAGGGAACAAACCGTAGTTTAGTTTCTACTTTGTGCAGATGGCTTTCCAATTGTCACTGCTGGCGGGAATGTAAACTGGAACAACCACTATGAAAAATAGTATGGAGATGCCTCAAAAATTAAGAATAAAGTTACCATGTGACCATGCCACCCCTTTCCTGGTTTTCTACCCCCAAAATTTGAAAACATTTATTCCCAAATATATATGCACCCTTATGTTCATTGTAGCATCATTCACAGTGGCCAAAACATAGAAACATCTGAAGTGGCCTTGGATAGATGGTTGGATAAAGATGCGGTACATATATGCAAGGAAATGCTACTCGGCCAAAGAAAAGTTGAAATACTGCCATTTCGGGAAACATGGAGGGACCTTGAGAATATCATGCTAAGCAAAATAAGTCAGACAGAAAAAGTTAAGAACCATATGACTTCACTCATATGTGGCAAATAAAATTAAAAGTAACAAACAAACAAACAAGAAAAACAGAAAACCTTATAGACACCAAAAACTGTGTGGTGGTTACCAGAGTGAAGGGGTAACCTTTAATGGTCTTTTCAGTACTACATAAAAATAGCCCTGGCAGGTGTGGCTCAGTGGACTGAGTGCCAGCCTGTGAACCAAAGGGTCGGTGGTTCGATTTCCAGTCAGGGCACATGCTTGGATTGAGGGCCAGGTCCTTGGTGGTGGGCCTGGAAGAGGCAAACAAACATTGATGCTTCCCTCCTTCTCTTTCTCCCTCCTTGCCCCTCTCCCTAAAAATAAATAAATAAAATCTTTTAAAAAATCTAAATAAAATTAAGGAATGCATGGATGCAAAGAAAGCAAACAAAATTAAATATTTTAATTAAGATAAAGATGCTACCAAATTTTGAGTTATCAGGCATTAGGCCAATGAAACTTCTATACACTGTATTTTTAGCCAGATATTTATGGTATAATTGTCAATTACACTTCATCCTTTAGCAGAAGAGACAAGGAACTTCTTTCAAGATCTACGTTGTTTTCATTCCACTTCCCTGGCTCCAGGCCATGGCAAAGGTTAGTTCTGTAGTTATCTCATAAGTCAGTATGTTTTTGTTTCTGTTGTTGTTTCAATGCATTGACTAACCCTTGACTCGACGTTTTCCTGTAGTTGATATTTATATTTGGTAGACATACGAAATAATTCAAATTGGATTGGAATTCTCTTAAATTGGTCTGCGTCACTTCTGCAAGGCTTCCATAGTTACTGTAGGTGGAGTGATTTGCCCCTCCACCTTACTCACATAGCACTGTGTGTCCAGCACTTGAATTTCCATTTTAATTGTTTTTGGATGAAAATGAAGTTGAGCAGGTCAGCAGGATTTTCTCTAATGGGTGTGAATCACTGCAAGTGTATCACAGATATTCCAGAAAGGAGCTCTTTTACTTAAAAGTCCCATTTTGTTCTCTTTCTCACAAAGAAGATTGTGTTGATTTTTAATGCAGAATTTTAGTAGTTGTAGAAAACTGCTCAATTTTGGAAGCTGAAAGACATCTTTCCAGGCTGGTTTCTGGAACATAAGTAAGGAATGGAATGTAACAGGATTCTTAGAAAATTATAAGCAGGTAGACACTATTCTGTGGCAGCACACACTGATGTACATTCCTTTTGGCCTGAACAGTAATTCTTGAAAATGTCAGTTCACACTTTAAAGATGGTCTCTGCCTGGTTATTCTTCATTTATCATTTCTTTGCCCCTTCCTTTACTTTAGATTCAAATTACTAGTAATTTAGTCCAGAGGCTTTGAACGTGTCAGATTTTACTTGTTTTGCTGTGCCAGTTAGCCAATGGTTTAACATGTAATAGGATCATTTGGGAAAAGGAGATTTGAAACAGAATTTCTGCCACAATCACATACATGTAAAATATTGAAACTTCTAACTTTTTTTTAAAGATTTATTTATTTATTTATTTTTAGAGAGAGGAGAAGGGAGGGAGACAGACAGGGAGAGAAACAGCAACGTATGGTTGCGTCTCACATGGTCCTCACTGGGGACCTGGCCTGCAACCCAGGCATGTGCCCTGACTGGGAATCCAACGGGGACCCTCTGGTTCCCAGCCCGCGCTCTATCCACTGAGCCACACCAGCCAGGGCTGAAACTTCTAACTTTTAACTCTATCTTACAAAGGTGCCACTCCCCTAGAACTTGGATTTTTTTCTGTGGTGTCACTGACGAAAGAGTACATTGTTCTGTTGTAGATCTTCAATTATAACAGTAAAGAGTAAAGCATGCATACAATAATATGCCCCAGAAATAAATGTATGTGAGAGTACCTACAAGTACACCCTATTCAAAAACTTACTGGATTTTTAGAACTAAGTAGGTAGAATTTAGTATATATGTGTATGTGTATATAACTACTCACACACAAACACACATGTAAATTAGTTTCTTTGCAGTTTCTTTTACAAAGGGAAACAAATATTAGAAAAATGCAGCAATATCTATAGAAGAATTCCTGATTATCTTTAAATAAGGATAATGAATATTCTAAGTAATAAAACCCAGCATATTCATACATAGTACTTTCTATTGTTTAATTTCATTCCTAAAATTACTTTAAATTATTTGTCAAAATCTTTAAGCTCTAAACAATGTGGTATGACTAAACATTCTCTTTGCTAAGCGCTCTAGAACTAGTTTAATTTAGCACCCTCCACTAGTTCAGCTCCTAGAGTTTTCCTGTACGGTTTCCTCAGTGCCTTGTCTCAATTCCTATACACATTTATCCACAAAGGACAACAATGGGCAGATAAGATTATGTTTCTTTTCTTTTTGTTCCTCTTCATTCCAAAGAGGAAGATGAAAGGTCAGTGACATTATTTGTGGTGGCATTAGATGTGTCTAAGAATGTGATATACATTCTTTATTTCTCTAAGCAAATAAGCAACTGGTGTGACATTTGGTTCCTGCTTAGTTAAACCTGAGCATAGGAAAAATTTGACTGAATACGAACACAATGTTTCCTGTATAATGACTATCGGGTTCAAAGGACAAGTTGTTCATATCCTAATTCCAAGAACTTGTAGATAGCATTTAGATAGCAGACACTACAGAAAAAAGTCTCAAATTTAGGTTTAAGTTCATAGGGCATCTGGGACAAGATAAATTGAATCAAGGTCAGTTTTAGAACCATTTCTTTTATAATAGGAATACGTTGATTATACAGTGCTCTCAAAACCAGGCATTGCTATTCACTGAGAAACATCAATTATTTTCTCTGTTTTTTCAGTTACCAATTAATATAGTACTCCATTAGTGAAATGAACTGCAGTTTACTAATTAGTATAACACCCCATTAGTGAGTTCTGTTAGCTTTGTAATTTGGCCAAATTTAATTGTCTTTGGAGAATGCCCTAAATCTTTGGCCCAGAATATTCTATTGTTTTATTTTTTCCTTTTATCTTACCTGATCTCACAATCTGACTATTATGCCCCAATCCCCTTTTTTTTCCCAACCCAAGTGGTGTAGTGGACTCTATGGCTAGCCTGGAGTCAGGAGAAATACTGCTAATGTTTTAATTATATGAGTTCTGTCCAGAAAGTATCCAGTCACACGCTATGAAAACTAGAGACATTTATCGAAGAAGGTACAAGATACAAGAAACCTTGTACACAGGACAATGAAGCCTCCGTCCCCTTTGAAAAAGGCACCTTGGGACCTCACACAGTTCTCCCAGCATATCCTTCACTGTTCAAAACACTCTGCAAAATCCTTTCTTGGAATTGCCATGAGCTGACCCATCATGTTTTCCTCATCTCATCAGGGGGTCTGAACTCTCTTCCCTTTCAAAGCTGATTTTACTTTTGGGAAAAGCCAGAAGTTGCAGAGCAACACGTCTGGGCTGTAGGGGGGCTGAGTCACCTGGATAATTTGATGTTTCACCATAAAACTCTGCAGGAGATATGATGCATGAGCCAGTGTGTTGTGATGAAGATGCCAATCAGCAGGTGCTCATAACTGCAGCCATTTTCCTCAAATTGCATCTCTCAGCTGATGAAGATTATTGTGGTAGTACTGCTTATAAATTAGTTGGCCTGGAGGGGTGTTCTCTTGATGGACAACATTTTTCCAATCAAAAAACACAATTAACATGGTCTTCATCTTGCTGCAACTTTGTCGCACCTTCTTCAAGTGTGGAGAACCAAGCAATTTCCATTGGGACATCTGGATCTTCATTTCTGGATGATAGCCATATACAGTAACCCAATATTCATCTCCAGTTATGGACTTCTTGAGGAAATGTGATTCATTGTTAGAAGTTTGAATCAAGTCATTAACAACTGCAGCAAGATATTCCTTCTGGTCTAGTAGCAGAAGCCTCAGATCAAATTTTTCCACTACACATTTCATGCCAAGATCCTGCTTCAACATCTCAGATGTAGTAGTTTTGGCAATCCCTAGATCAGCTTCTAGTTCTCTCACTGTCAGCTGCCAATCTTTGTTGATTGCAGCCCGTACCAGTTCAACATTCTCAGATGTTTTCCTTGTTGCAGGCCTTCCAGAATGTGGATCACTTTCCACAGATTCTCAACCATATTTGAAGCATTTGTGGCACACTTTTATTTGCACTGCACTCAGTGCATGGTCCACAAATCTGAATCATCCAAATAGCTTCCAGGGAGGAATGGCCAAGCGTAAGGCAAAATTTCATGCAGATTCACTGCTCTACTTGCTCATTCATTTTGAATGCAATGGCCACACAGTAAAAATGCTTACTCAGTTGTGTCTATGGCCCCTAGTGACTAGCACAGTGAACTCATCATTGTTCACACATGTGCATTCCAGTCCCTCCCCCTTGACTGCCAGGTTACATTGATGTTTTGCAAACCATTCTCATTATATTAATGATGGCTGGACTTTTTCTGGAGAGACATCATAATTTTCTCAGCATCACATTTAACTTCTCCCCATTCTAGTACCAAATTATTCTGTTCCCCTTATAAGAACTAATTTGAATGACATGCAAATGGATCCATTTATGAAAGAGAACCAATACTCATTGCTGAGAACTGCTCTATAGTAAATATGAAACACTTGCCCAATAGTGGGAAGTAATTAAATTGATTTATAACACCTTTGTCGTTGGATTACGCTTACATTCTACTTCAAACAACTTCTAAGCATTTTTCGCCACATAATGTTTATAGATCCTGAAAATATTAATTTGATATTTCTGTATTATTAGACTCATTGTTCAATAAATACTTGTTAGGAATATCTATTAGCCTCTGTTACAGCCTCCTTGTCATGCTAGAGTTAGTACAACCTCTAGGACATTAAAATGGTATGGACACAAAAGAGATCATTAGAGACAAAGATGACCAGTCATAGTTGCTCATTCTCCTAGTCTTTTCTCTGTGTCTCCAAAAAGGTGTGAGACTTGGGTCAGCATGAGTTCCTATAATACTCAGCCATTTCTACATTTTTCTATAGATGATCCAGTAAAAACTTAATGTTTTCAGTAAAGGTATTATTATTAAATATTTTAGTGTCATTTTATTACAGCTGTCCCAATTTTCCCCCTTTGCTCTCCTCCTCCCAGCCCAACCCCCACTCCCACGGTCAGTCCCACCCTGTTGGTCATGTCCATGGATCATTCATACATTTTCCTTAACCTTTTTTCCACCCTTATGCTCCTCTCCCCTCCCCTCTGCCCACTGTCAGCCTTTCTTGTTTCCATGCCTTTGGTTTTATTTAGCTCATTTATTTGTTTTGTTCATTAGGTTCCTCTTATAGGTGAGATCATATGGTATTTTTCTTTTACCACCTGGCTTATTTCTCGTAGCATAACATTATCTAGTTCCACCCATGCTATTGTGAATTGTAGAAACTCCTTTCTTTCTGCCGCATAGTATTCCATTGTGTAGATATGCTACAGTTTGTTTTTTTATACACTCATCTACTGATGGGCACTTAGGCTGTTTCCAAATCTTGGCTATTGTAAATTGCTATGACCATGGGGTACATAAGTTATTTTGAATTGGTGATGCGGGATTCTTAAGGCATAATCCCAGCAGTGGACTCACTGAGTAAAAAGGCGGTTCCATTTTTAGTTTTTTGAGGAAATTCCATACTGTTTTCCACAGTGGCTGCACCAGTCTGCATTCCCACCAACAGTGCAGTAGGGTTCCCTTTTCTCTACATCTTCACCAGTACTTGCTGTTTGTTGATTTATTAATGATGGCCATTCTGACTGGCCATCAGAAAAAAAAATAAAAATAAAAAAGCATCCAAATTGGAAATAATGAAGTAAAAGTGTCATTAGTTACAGATGACATAACAGTGTACATAAAAAGTCCTATAGTCTACACCAAAACACAACTTGACTTAATAAGTGCACTTGGCAAAATAGCAGGATACAAAGTCCATGTTCAGAGGTTGAAGGCATTTTTGTGCAGCAACAATGAAATATTAGAAACAGAAAGTAGGAAAAATCCCCTTTCCTATAGCAACAAGAAAAATAAAGTACCTAGGAATAAACTTAACCAAGGAAGTAAAAGATCTGTGCTAGGAAACCTACAGAACACTGAAGAAATAAATTAAGGAAGATACAAACAAATGGAAGCCTATTCTGTGTTCATGGATTGGAAGAATTAACATCATTAATAATATGCAAACTACCCAAAGCAATCTATAGATTCAATGCAATCCCTATTAAAATATCAATGGCATATTTTACAGATCTAGAACAAATATTTCAAAAAATTTTATGGAGCCAAAAATGACCCAGAATAGCCTCAACAATCTCGAGAAAGAAGAACAAAGTAGAAGGGATCACAATACCTGATATCAAACCATATTACAAGCCCACTGTAATCAAAACAGTCTGGTACAGGCATAAGAATAGATATATGGATTAATGGAACAGAATAGAGAGCCCTGAAATAAACCCACGTCTCTATGGTCCATTAATATTTGACAGAAGAGTCAGGAACATAGAATGGAGTAAAAATAGCCTCTTCAGTAAATGGTGCTGGGGGATCTGGACAAGTACATGCAAAAAAAAGAAGGAAAGAAACTGGACCACCAGCTTATACCATACATCAGAATAAACTCAAGATGGATAAAAGACTTAAAAAAGTCCTAGAAGAAAACATAGGCAATAATATTTCAGATAAATCCCATGCAGCAATATTTTGCCAATATATCTCCTAGAGCAAAGGAAATAAAATAAAGAAAAAATAATTAAATAAGTGGCACAACATCAAAAAATCTTCCGCACAGCTAAAGAAACCATCATCAAAATGAAAACAGAAGCAACCATATGGGAAAACATATTTGCCAATGATACCTCAGACAAGGTTTGATCTCCAAAATACATTAGAACTCATATGATTCAACACCAGGAAGACAAACAATCTAATTAAAAAATGGGCAAAGGATCTAAATAGACACTTCTCCAAGGAGGACATACAGAGGGCCCATAAACATGTGAAAGGATGCTCAGCATCACAAGCCATCAGAGAGATGCAAAATAAAACCACAATGAGACACCACTTCAGCAAAAGTAGTTAAGTAGTTTATTTCTTTGAGAATAATCCTTAAGGAATATCCTGGATAAACAACTAAGACCAAGAAGTCTTGTAATTCTCTGTTTGGCCACGGTAAGATCAATTAATTACAGTTGTTGTTGTTGTTGTTTTTGGTTTGTTTATTTTCTGTTTTTTGTTGTTGTTGTTGTTGTTTCAGTTCTAGGCCTTACCTCAAATGAAGACGTTATGTGACCAGAGTATTTTATGTAGGCCTGACATCAAATAGAAACATCAGGCCTGCTTGATGCAGGGCTCTTTCAACTGTGTCCTTTGATTATGTTCTTCCAGATTCCATCCTAGTTTATGTATTTTAAACAAATAGATCTTGAGAACTTACATCTCTAAGCAGATTTGCGTAGCAAATGTTAAAACCCAGGCAAGGGTCCAGAAATGCCTTTGCCACATACTTTCCAAAAGAAAGAATTTCTCAGAATTAGCTAAAGCAATGACAAGTCTTTCATAACATCCTTTCTTCACAGAAGAAGCAACCATCGCGAGTTCCCCGGTAAGTTAGCTGGAGCGATGTAAAACCAGTATAAATATCCAAATCTATCTTTCTATATCTACTCTATGACCTACTTTCATTTTGCCTGATTTATTAAAAACCACCATCGGGGTGGCACATAGAGAGATTATACCGTTAATTATCAAATATTTAATATGTTCTTATAAGTTGATCATTTCAGACCATTACGATCATATTTGACTTAAATGCTGGGTTTCATTCAGTTTTTATTTTAAGATTCATATTCTAAACTCAGGTCACATCCCTTTCATAGAGGAGATGAATATTTCCGGCTTGGTATGTCTTCCTAATTTCTCTTTGCATTATGAAAATATTAGCTCTCAAATTTTCATTTGGAAGAGTTGAAGGCAGGATTCAGAACGTACTACCTCCAAACAGAACCTGGGACGAATATCTTCAGATTCTGCTTGGTCTTTATTTTAATCTAAATCCTACATATATCAGGAATGAGAAAGGCACATAAGTATTTGGTGTGGGCATGCTGCCTGAAGAAGTTAGAATTTGTTCTGTTCTGCGCCTTGCAGGTGTTGTGCTTCTTATTGCAATTCAGACTCGGTGCTTACTTTCCACTGAACCCAGTCTCCCATTCCTTCCTCCTTCAGAAAATGCTTGTCTGGTGATCACGTGAACCATTTATTAATAAGTTTGGGTAGACAGGGCAGAAAACACAGGAATTTTACAATAGCCTAAAAGATACCACCGATGATTTCATATCAGATTTCTGGTCTTTGATTTGGGGAAATCACTATGTTAAGAGGTTAAATGATGCTGCTTTTTGATTTACTCAGTTTTTTTTTTTTTTTATTCAGCATTGGGAAGCTTGAGTAAGAGCATCCATAACCCAAGTTCCCCAAATCCAACTAGCATCTTTAAGGCATTTGCATTTTACTGTATTTGTTTCTCTTCCTCACTGCCTGTCAGTCTGTACCTGAACCACCAGCAGGCATTATTCCAAGGAGTGAGAGAGCTAGTTAGTCTTCCTTCTCTGTGTGCCCACCTAGGTTAAATAACTAGAAAACAATGGAGAATGATTGATTAAACTGTGTAATTTTATTTATTTATTTTTATTTTATTTTATTTTATTTTTTTAACTTCATTGTTGTTCAATTACAGTTTTCTGCATACTCTCCCCTCCCCTCTCATTTTAAGTTCAGAAACCGTGTTTTGCTTAGTATAAGCCCAACCTGAAATTATATCAAGCTGGCCAAAATCCTTTGGTCGGGAGCCCCTGCACCAAAATCTCCAGCCAAATGTAAATTTCTGTTTCTAAGCTTTCCAGTACATATTCATGTTTAAGTGCTTTTTAGCTCCCTGGATGCCCCCTGCCCATGAAGATCTGGACATTTTGACTGTTATCATAGGGCTATTCCTTAAAGGACTGAAATGATCTCAGGGCTGGGCTTTTAGCACCTCCCCAGCTTCTGCCATATGTCAGCGTCCGGTAGTTACCATCCTGGCAGTATCTCGGCAATATACCCTAACCACAAATAAGTGGCACGTCCTGAAAATAACCCCAACTTTCCATCACACCATTTCTTAGTTACAAAAGCATATTTTCCCTAAGGGCTTTCCCTACTATATGATCAAGTTTTGATCATTCAGAAGAAGCTTTTCACTCTAATGAGACTTTATGAATACAATGTATAATGAAACCCTCTAGGAGTTAAGCCAGCATTTTAGAGAAAGCTATATTTTCTTTCCAAATGGTTCTTGGGGAGCACTGTATGACAGGAACTACTGTAACAGTCTTTCTTTTCTATTTTTTGAGCATTATGTGCATGTATTCCAATTTGCCTACGCAAAGTTGGGTTAAATCACTTGTTTCAGGATAATTCTTAATAGCACCCAATTTCACTGTTAATATATGCTGGTTGTATGATAAATTCTGATTACCCTATTATAATAAAACCATAGTTGATCAGAATAAAAACTAACTTTTTTAGCCTCTCTGCCTCTCTTTCAGATAAGTAGGTGCCTGTAACTAAGCTCTGGACAATAAAATACAGACAAAAATATTGTGTGGACTTCCAGGAAGTCTCTTTAAAACAAGAGACACTCATTTTGCCTTGCCTGTCTCCTGCTGTCAATACAGAATGCGGATATGATGACTAGAATTTCAGCTACCATCTGGGATCCTGAAGGCACTTGAGGGTTGAAGCATGCATATTAGTTAGGATGAACCCCGGTAGCTATAGCAAGAAGAATAGAAAAATAGCTCTGCTTTAAAGGTATACAAATTGATTTCTTTCTCACTTAATAATTCGCAGGTTAGTTGCCCAGGCAAGTGAAATTAGTTTCCTTTTTATGGGTATAGTGTGATCCAGGTTACCTATGTCATTTATCCACTATCCTCTAGTTCCTTGCTACTTAAAGTATTATGAGCAGGCCAGCCCCATGGATGTAAGTTGGGAGCCTGGTAGAAAAATAGAATATCATGCCTTACCCTAGATCTACATTTTAACAAGACATCCAGGTGATTTATTTGTCTACCAATAATTTATTAAGCTTATAAGATAGCTCTGTCTTAGAGAAAAATGTGAAGTTTGGGTATAAAGGAACAGGTCTAAAGTTGTTATCCTTGTAAACAGATGCCGTAATGCAGGCTGGCAGCTTAGACATGGACTTGACACTAGACACGGATCAGACTATGAGGGTCGAACGAGGATGTGGGGCTTTGTGCATAGAGAGAGTCTCTAAAGAAGTCTAAAAAGGATTCTGTTCCTGAAAAAAAAAAAAGTCAAAATAGTGGGCTTACATGCAGAGAGAGAGAATGAGAGAGAGAGAGAACTAAGGCCATGTTTTCTATTAAAAAGACTACTAGTGCTGAATGTGCCTTCCATGGTAAATAAGCAAAGGAGGGAAAAACTAACAGAGAGCATAGAAAATATACCACTCACCCAGAGAAAATTTGACCTTGTTTTAGCTGACACCACATTCTGCTTCATATATTGTAACATTCACATTAATCCAACCCCTAAAAGTTTCTGAAACATGTAGAATTCAAACCTTTTCTTTTTTTTTTTGAGGACACTGAGAAGAGTTTCACAGTTTAATGTTTCCACAAAACTTTTCTTTCCTGGCAATTGCCCCTACAACTTTACATTTTCTTTCTAGGACTTGTCTGAAAATTATTTCAGTCTCCGTGTTATTTACAGTACCTGCCATCTCCTTTCTTTCCCTCTATTTTTAAATAAATATTTTAATAGTAAATTTTAAAACAATTTTGTTTTCTCAAAGGCTTTTCTCTCATTTACATTTTATCTATGACTTTGGCAGCTCTAAAGGAAGCGGTTGTGTGGTTAGAAAGGCTGTTAAAGATACAGATGCCCATACACTTACGATGGGCTTATGTCCCAAGTTGAAAATATCCCAAGTTAAAATGCATTTCGCAGAGCTAACTTACTGAGCACCACAGCATACCCTAGCTTATCTCGAATGTGCTCAGAACACTTTAATTAGCCTACAGGTGAGCAGCTATTTTGAGTTTCATCTCAAGAATAAAACCCCGTTCTATTCTTTGGCGCCCTGTCCTTCTCGCCAGAAACAAAAGTCCCGAATGAGCGTTTTGTAGACATGATGGAACACTAAAGCACAAAACACAGTACTGTATCGAAAAATGTTGACACCACAGTACGCTGCAGAGCACGGCCTGTGGATCCTCGTGATCTCACGGACAACTGGGGGCTGTCACTGGCTGCTGTGGTCCGGTGTCACAAACGACTACCATGTCACAGATGACCGGTTTGAAGAAAGATCGAAATTCAAAATTCAAAGCATGGTTCCCACTGAATGCGTATTGCTCTCATACCATCATAAGGTCAATAAATTATAAAGCGAACCACTAGAAGTTGGGAACCATCTGTACTACTTTGGGGTTTTGGTCTTAGTAATAGTAATGAGAAAGCAATATCAAGAAACTCCGTAAGAAATGATGAAGTTATAGTTAAGTGACTCTCACCTCAGTTTTAGCCTCCGTTCCAGGTTCAAATCAATGGCTTTCAGTTTCACATTAAATAGACATATAATATTCCTATAAAATGCATCTTGTTAAATTTAAATTAAATGTAATTAAAACATGACCCTGCTTACCATAACCGTTGTACTTCTGAGATTAAGGGTTACACCAACTTGTTTTTGAAGTTTGTCTCTTCGACACAAGTCCATTGCAATATGAAACAAGCCTCTTACTGCCTCAGGATTATAACATCTTCATCTAAAACGTGTGGTAAATTATTAAATGTGATTAATTTCTACTGTGTAACAGAGTTTTTGGCATTTGATAAATACCAAGTACTGTTACATAGTTCTCTTCTTAATAGAAACCTATAGAACAGAGGTTGACACAGTTTGGTCTATGTCTTTAAACATTTATTTCATCTCCATCCTCCTTTCCTTCACGAACTTCAATCACATGTACATTAAACACTTGAGTACTTCTGCAGATTTTTTTTTTTCGGATAATTTTTCTGTTAGTTTTGTTGCACTTAATTTTCAGTGTTTTTTGTGGTTATGCATTCAAGTTTATGAGTCTTTTCTTCTGTACTGTCTAATGTTTGGTTTATCGCATATTTTTTTTCATCTTCTATACTGAATTTTGATATACATTCAATAAATATATAGATAACTTGCCTATCTATCTAAGTAATCCGGATAATTCAGATATAGTGGATACATAATTCAGATATAAATACAGTTCCGTTTCTAGGCAGATCTGTTCTCTCTGGTAATAGTGCTCTACACACTTATTACTTTGGTCTCTCCCGGACACTCCTCCTCAGATTTCAAGTCAGATGGCGGCCAGACTCTCCTTCCTAAAATAGAAGGAGGTGAGGCGCACTCTTCTCAGAGCTGTGTCAGTCCTACAGCTCGCTTTGTGTTTCCTTTTCTCAAATACCACAGGCTGGTACTGCTGGTATCCAATGTATGAAAACCTATCCATCTATCCTTTGTTCATTTTTTAAAATCATTTCAGTCAGGAAAGTATATCTTGGCCTCTATTACTCTACTTTGACTGGTATCAGAAGTGCTACCAAATTTGTTTTTAATTCATTTATGGTATTATTTATACTATAATATTTTATTTTATTATTAAAATTGTTTATTGCTTAAGAGCATAACTGTGAATTTGTATGCCTTTCCTCCTGTATGCATCAGTAATATAGGTTTGGATGAATTGCTTATAAATACTATTTTTGAGATTTTTATATCATCATGGTGTTATTTTTATTGAATAATTCCTCTTTTTATTCTGCTTGGTTTTGCTATTATTATTAGTTCTTTTAGTAAATATTTTCATAACTGTAAAATTTTGATACTTTAAAATTGTTTGTTCCTCATTTCCTGATTTAATCAATTCAAAAAACATTGACCGGATTACTGCTGTGAACAATGGAAACAGACAGGTGCGTACCTGCTTTCTGCATCACTCTGCTTGCCCGTTCAAGGTTTCGATAATTACGTTATATTTAGGTTAATCATATTTGCAGTGTGATTTGCAATTGTAACTTTTTCATTTTTGGTCTGGCTATTGATCATAACAACAGATAACCATCTTTTCATATTGTGATTTTGTACCTATTATTATATTTTAATACCGCATTATGATTGGTGCACTGAGAATTAAATGGAATTCTGTATCATCAAGGTTATCATTTAAAATCACTTTTAAAATTCAATTTTACATTAATATTATCTAGGAAGTTTTTAAAAAACACAAATGGCTCAGGTGCTGTTTTTTTTTTTTTTTCATCCAGAGCTCCATATATGATTCTAATAAACAACCATGTTTTAAAATAAGTGGACTATATAATTCTCTTTTCATTTTTTCTAGTTTGTTTTACTTTTCTATTTTATATTCAACTGTTTCCATTTTATTTCCATTGCATTCAATTCTTTCTCCCTTTCATTGTAGTCCTTTCTCAAGTGTATAAGAACAGCTGATATAGGTATATATGTAAATAAATATAAATAATATATATTTTTTAGAAAACAAATATTTTTGCATAGTTAAAAATTATGATATTTTACTTTACTTATTTTACAAGTTATGATTAGAAGACTGGGCTTACTCATTTTCCCTCAAATTTTGATAGTTTTATTTACTGCTAAAAGTCTGGAAAGCTTATTACTTTAGTGATACTGTAAAAATCTTGAATGAGAGCTAAAACAGCTTATCCAATTCTGAGAATACAAAGAAATATTAAGGGTGTTTCTTTGTATTAAGATGTATTACATGTTCTCAATAATACATGTTCTCACATGTATTATTCCTCTTGGTGTTATTTGAGTGAATATAATGAACGTGCTTTATAATATTCATGTTAAGTTATTTTGAGAAAAAACATATTCTCGTGGCATGAAGTGGAAACATTCTTTTCATGTTAGACAAAGGGAATACAATGTGTCTCTGTGAAAAAGAGTTTGTCTTTGCTTTTCTTCACACACTATTAAACCTGGCCTCTAAATTTAGATGAAAAATCCACCTGAATGAGACCTGTAGTCTAAAATATGATTTATGATACAAGGCAGTTCGAGGCTAAGTCACTCA
This sequence comes from Micronycteris hirsuta, assembly GCA_004026765.1. Taxonomy (NCBI): domain Eukaryota; kingdom Metazoa; phylum Chordata; class Mammalia; order Chiroptera; family Phyllostomidae; genus Micronycteris; species Micronycteris hirsuta. Next base: position 15,046 of record PVJI01009697.1, on the reverse strand, counting down.
TTGGTGATTACATGACATCAATCTCTGAGCTGGAGATTATACCATTTAATAGTCAAACAGATGGCCTGGTAGGACAATTTATCCACCACCTTGTCTGACTTTTAGAGTACAGGTTAATTTGTTCTATGTAAATAAACCATTTTAAATACTTACTGCAAGCATGGATTTGCCTCTCTCTGACGGTAACACAGAAATTGATAATGTTCAGTCAAAGAAGAATTCCCTTTATACATCACGGACGGTCAAAAGCAGCCTTTTGCTCCCTCCCTTTTCTCTTCCTCCATTCATCGTGTCTGTTAGGATGAAAAGACCCCTTTTCTTTACCATTCTTGTTTATGGTGCCCTATGCATTTATGAGGATCTAAGTTTATTTCTTCAAAAGTTTCCAATAAAGAAGAGTATCATCTTACTGCCCAGTTCTAGTAAAAAATGAATTCCTTACCCTCTGTATCATCATTTCTGAAACCTCAGTGTGATGGATTAACTGGGTCCTTGTCTTCCTTGTTAGCCCCCCATTTCTCTTTGGCCCCAACTTACACTTTGCTCTAGTTCATTAATTATACTTAACAGGAAATTTGGAGATGCATAACACTGCCTTCATGTTCAGTGTCAATTCAGACATACTGCTGTTTCCAAAGCAATCTGAGGTGTCTGTGCCAATGACGGGCGTTTTCTGAGTGGCAGTGTTTAAGCCCTTCTTCCTCTGTTAAGCTCCAGCACACACCTGCACACACCTGCATCTGGTCATTTTTTCAGGTATGTCGTGTGGATAGCTATATATCTATGGGTGGAACTGCCGTGTTTTGAGGTGTAAGAATGGTCCAGTTTACAAGAAAATACAAATATATTACCCATAACAGAGGTACCCATTTAAATTCCTAATAACTGTATGTAGGCAGAGTCCTTTTGGAACCACTTCTCGGATATTTGGTATGATCTGATTTCTTCTTTTGAAAACTATTTTATTGTTTGTGCTATTACTGTTGTCCCATTTGCCTCTTTGCTCCTCTCCACTCAGCCCTACCCCCAGTCCCACAGTCTGATTTCTTAATTACAAATGAAGTTGGACATATTTTTTTAACCATGAATGACCCCAAACTGATGATTTTCCTGGCTGAACCCTTGGACCATGACATCCTGGAATACCTGATGGAAACAGAATTGTAGACACTCAAAATATCTGAGGGAATATGAGGTTTTAAAATAAAACCAAACTCATAATTACCTCCCTTAAGGAAACCCAGGAAAGGTTGTAGGATGTCTTTAAGTTTCTCCAAGAAAGTGCTCTGGGAGAGGTTTAAAAAGGCAGCAAAAGCCAGTACCTTCTATCACTACCACCAACAACAACAACAAAAAAATGGACAGAGCATAGTACTTGACAGAAACATGAAGAATTCTGTTAGAATATTTAGCTTAATATAAAAAAATTAAATATTCTGTTAGAATATTTAGCTTATAAAAAAGTAGTTGGACTATGCTGAAAGATTTTGAGTGGAAAGGAAAGGTTTGGAAAGTCAAAAATTACTTTGTGAAGTAAACTATAGAGAGAAAAAATAAATATAAAGAGATAAAAACAAGTCACTGGCTGTCACACATATAAATGTTCTGCCCTTTGGTTAGGATCTTGAAGTCCCAGTCCTACATCATCACATTTGAACAAATAGTCTCTAATCTTCTGGTTAGAAGATTCATATGTGAATGCTGATGGTTTTCTTTGGCATCGGTTGGAAAGTGGAAATTTTCTTATCAAGTACCTTTTATATTCTCAGAGTTCAATAACAATATCATCACAGGATAAAATTGGGAAATTCTTTTAATTTTAAAATGTGTAACAATGTTGAGATTTTAGACAGAGCTATGTGAGATTACTACAAACTTGAATAGCTATATATTTAAGTTCATGAAAGACCTTAAAGTTTTACACAAAACTGAATTGTTATACCTTAATGCAAATGTGTTGCAAATCATTAGATTTCAAAAACTTCTTAAACTGAAATATGCTAACATTTGTTTTTATAAAAACTTAGGCAATCAGAAAAATATATGAGAACAAAATATCTAGAATGAGAACAAAAGTTCTAACTTTCTAGATGACATAATATAGAATATTTGATTTTATGATAATTATTGATGATTATAACTAACATTTTATTTTCATGCACTCTGGTTGTTTTAAACATTCTTATCTAACACTGGAGTTTTGAGATACCATAGGTTGAAGGAATGAATTTGTACTACTCACATGCTTCCTAGAAATTGGGAGTTTTACGCTAAGGATGTCTGTGGAACAAATTGAAAGTACTACAAATAATTGTATAGAATAAAGTACAATTTTTACCCTTGAGTCAAAAAAGAATTTAATACAGAAACACAAAAATCTGTATTTACATATTTTTACATAATGTTTACATAATAATAAATGGTAGCAAAATACTAGAAAACTACTTTAGCTTGTTAGTTACACAGTAAAATTAAGACAAACTGAAACCAGATAAGCTGATATGTGATTAAGAGTATCAAATTTGCTAATGCATAACAAATCTTGATATTATTTTGACAACACGTTAGAATATATTACACTGATAAGAGAAAATAGTGAATTGTAAAAAGGATGTAAAGATTGAAGATCAGAGAAGGGAGCAAGATAAGTTAAAAAGCTTTGGCCCAGCTGGTGTAGCTCAGTGGATTGAGTGTGGGCTGGGAACCAAAAGGTACCAGTTCGATTCCCAGTCAGGGCACATGCCTGGGTTGCAGGCCAGGTCCCCAGTGAGGGCCATGTGAGAAGCAACCATACATTGTTCTTTCTCCCTCCCTTCTCCTCTCTCTAAAAATAAATAAATAAAATCTTAAAACAAAAGCTTTAATTCAGAGTGAAATTTGATTAACTTAAAATTTAATTGAAAATATGGAAATATGAATGTCATACATTACTAAATTAAAAATAGTAATACGCAACAATAATTTGTCTAAGTAGAACATATACATAAGTTTGTCTAGTTAGATCTTACATATAAATATAACTCTGTATTAAGTCATAATGAGATAAACCAGACACTTTCAAAATGAAATTTTTATACAGAACTTTGAGGGTTAATATGCTAGCATTCTCTTACTGTTCCAAAGTAGACAAGTAGGAGGACCCTTGACCCTTCACTAGGAAAAGACAAGAACCTCCACCAAGTTACAACTATGAAATATTATACTAACAATGCTCTAAAATGGAAAGAAAACTAAAATGATTGACTAAATTGTTTGTCAAATAAGTAAATGTAGAGTCATATAAAATGATGGTTAATGAGGCATCTTATTGGGTTGGCCAAAAAGCCCATTACATTTTTTCCATAAAATAAAAGACACATTTTTCATTTTCACCAACAACTTCATTGATTTGGATATTTTGATTATGTCCGTTATCTCCCGCTATTGACTTCTACTGAGTAGAGGCCAGGGGTGCTGCTAAACATCTTCCAATGCATAAGACAGCCCCAAAGCAAATAATTATTTGGCGAAAATGTCAATAGTACCAAGACACTTTGCAAACTGCTTTTGATGTATTCAATCAGTCACAGCACTTTCTCCATATACTGCACAAATCTTCACTTGCGTTTTAGTTGCATTTTGACCTTTCTTGAATAATAAAGCCTAATATGCCAAAATGTTGCATATCTTCTTCTATCTTCAATATCAAAATGGCTGCACAAAAATTTACCAATTTTGATAAGGTTTTTTAAATGTATGCTGATATGACAACTGTCGTGATACAATCCAACAAAATTATTTCAAATGAAGTTAAAGACAGCTAAGTACTACGAAATCCGTCATATGGAAAAAATATATATAACAGACTATTTGGCCAACCCAATAGAAAAAATAAATCAACTGTGCATACATAGTCAGTGCATGCAAGAACCAGAGAAAACACAGAATCTTGAGTTTTGTTTAGCAGTGTCATTGTTCATATTAATGGTGAATTGTTGTTTTCTACTTCTTTCTCACATGAAGCAAATGAATAAGTATGCCATTTTTATTAGGGACCAAGTTACCCAGTATGAGAGGAGGTAGAAAAACAAAGGATAAAAAAAAGAAAGAAAGAAGAATTTTTTTCTGTTACCAATAAAAAAAATAAAAATTAAAAATAAAAACAATAAAAAGCAAGAAGGAACACTTTGAAGTTGAACTGAATTGTACATATTTTATCCAAATTATCTATCTGTCTATCATCTGTCATTTACAAATTCTGTCCAGATCTGTCCAGGACTTAGGCCATTTCAGTCCATATGTAGATCCTTGTCTATAATATCAGTTCTCAATTAAAAGTAACTGGTGAGTTTTGGAGAACTGATTGATTTCATTTCTGGGGCAGGACTATGCAGACAAAATCTGCAATATTAATATTTTAATGTTTAATTAAACTGTAATGAAAGTATTAGTGTGTTTTTAAAATACATTAATAATTATTTAGTCAGGAAGGAATAATGTTTACAAATATTAATAAGGTCATTCCCAACCCACATAAAAGCCAACCAAAGAAGAAAAATTTTGAGCATCAAAAGGAGGATGATGGCTGTATTTAATTAAAGTATGTTGAATCTATGAAGTCCGTAATAATCAACCAAATAGTTAAGTTAATATTAGTTAATAGTAGTTAATAATAGTTAATATTTTAAGTTAACATAAAATACTTTAACAGAAGCTTATTACAAGGAAAAACCTGATTATTTTGAGCCCTGTTACTTATGTGGTATTATTGATTTATTTTACTGATAGCATATATACAAATTAGTTAACGCTATATACAAAAGTTGGAACATTTTCTCTGATTCAAGGAAGAATAGTGATTTAATAATCACATGTGTTATTAATATTAAGTTAAAGTCATGCAAAATATCTGAAAACCTTAAAATATTATTTTAATTATATTTAAATGTTTCATGAACCTAAGAAGATGAAAGGATGTAAGACCTCATCAAGGCGAAAAGTCTTTAAGTTAAATCTATATAGCTAAGGATTTTATTAAGCACTAAAGTCTTCAGAGATGGGTAAAGACATTTATGTAACCTAATTTATCAACCAAAGTAAGAACTGCAAATTTCTATAAATCAACAGATGATTAAATAATGAGCATAGCTTAAATACTGCAACATTCTAAGTGATTATACACTTCCTGAAGTAACAGAATCATTCACAGAACCACTCAAATTGTGGTTTAAAGTGGCCTGTCCAGTTACTATTTCTGGCCTAAATACCATCAATTAATTTAGATGGTAATAAAGTTCTTCCTTAATAGGTGTTTTAGATTTAAGATGATTTAGGACTAAGGGGAGAAATATTTATAGAATCAAGTTAGTAGCACTCATACTTTGTGTTAAGAAGGAAGATTTACATATTTGCTAATTGATGTGTTTACAATGCATAAAATATTTTGACTTTTTAAGATGATAGCATTGTAACTATGATTTGAAAGACATTTATATAATTTATTTAAACTTATAAATTTTATATAAAATGAATAGAAAAGTCAGACTCGCATCTTAAATACAAAAGTTATCATCTTGTGGAAGATTTAGTCCAGAGAGGAAAGCGGTCATTACCCTGGATAAACTACAACAAATTAAAGACAACCATGAATTCTGGAGGGATTGTAGGAATATGTGCATCAGCTTTTCTCAGGAGCTGAGAGGTAAAGGCCTAGAAATCACTAAACTTATTCCCTCTGGTAGCAGTGCATTCTTTTCCATTTCTTACCCATAGCTGCTGTCGTGAAGCATACTCACAACCGTCAAGATATGTGAGTAACCCAAATGCCCATCAATAGATGAGTGGATAAAATGCTGTGGTACATACATGCAATGGAAGATTTCTCAGTCAAAACACAAATAAAATTGTACTATTTTTAACAGAGTAATCAGACCTAGAGGATATTATCCCAAGTCACATAAGTTAGTCAGAGAAAAACAAATACCATATGATTTCGCTTATGTGTGCTATCTAAAGAACAACACAAACAAAATAAAAGCAGACGTAAACACTGAGAGCAGACAGATTGTTGCCAGAGAGGAGGAGTGTTGGGGGACTGGGGGAAAGAGGTGAAGGGATTAAGTACAAACTGGTGGTTACAAAATAGTCCCAGAGATGTAAAGTACAGCATAGGGAACAGAGGCAGTGACCATGTGCCAGGTGGGTGCTGGGAATACTGGGGAGAACCCTCTGCAAGGTGCATAATTGCCTGGTCACTGTGCTGTACACCTGAGACCAACACAAAGTAATGTTGAAGGTGGACTGTAATTAAAAAGATAAAAGTTAAAAAGAATAATAGTAAAAATAAAAGTGGCTTCAGTGAAATTTCTGGAAGGCACTATAATGTCATACAGGACTGCCCTTTATTTGCAGTTTCATTTTCCATGGTTTCAGTTATCAGAGTCAACAATGATCAGAGATACTAAATGGGAAAATTCAGAAGTAAATGATTCATATACTTTAAATTTGGGGCTATTTTGATCAGCGTGATGAAATCTTGGGAATCCCCCTCCATCCTGCCTGGATTGTGAGTCATCCCTTTGTCCTGTATCTTTACACTGTCCACGTGGCCCGCCCATGACTCACTTAGTTACCTTGGTTACTATGAATGTCAGCTGTCCTGGCATGGCCTTGCTTGTGTTCCAATAACTCTTATTTTACTTCAGAATGGCCCCCAAACACACAATCGGTGATGCTGACAATTCAGATATACCAAAGGAAAGCCCTGAGTGCTTCCCTTGAGTAAAAAAAAAAAAAAAAAAGACCAATGTTCTCAACCTAAAGAAAAAAAAAAATAATAATCTTTTGCTGAGGTGCTAAGATCGATAAGAACAAATTTTCTAGGTGTAAATCTATGAAGAAGGAAAAAGACACGTGTACTCATTTTGCCGTTGTACCTTAAACTGCAAAAGTTACAGCTATAGTGTGTGATGAGCGCTTACTTAAGATGGAAAAGGCACTAAATTTGTGGGTGGGGACATAAACAGAAAACGCGTTCCAATTTAAAGGAATGTGTTGTGCCAGAAAACACTGAACCTACATGAGGATTTTAGCAAGGATCCCCTGAAAAGAGTGACAAAAAGCCATTGATTGCAAGTAAGAGATGGTTACACAGATTCAGGAGTGGGTTTGGCATTTTCACATCTTATCTAGTCACAAGAAGAACAAGGGTAGGGAGAGTAAACCAAGCTATTTTGAGACACAAAGAGACCGCTTTCACATAACTTTCATTACAGTATACTATTATAATTGTTCTATTGTATTAGTTATTATTGTTCACCTTTTACCATGCCTAATTTATGAATTAAACTTTATCATAAGTATGTATAGAAAACAAACGTAGTATATATAGGGTTTGGTACTATCTGTGGCTTTGGGCATCTGCTGGGCGTCTTAGAATGTATCACCCAGAAATATGGGGGGACTACTATAAATTTGTGGAAGATATGACCACATATGGGGAGAAATTGAAGAAACCCATATCTCCATCATAAAACAGAAATATGCATTGATATTTGGAAAATGTTTCCGTGTGGCTACACATTATGAGCATCTCTGAATATATTTTATCAATACTCGTTTGGAGGATCTGGAGTTCTAGGAGGTAAAGATAGGCTTAGCCTGTAAGAAGGATCTGGAATAAGATCCCTGCCTCTAGAATGAGAGAAGCCTCAACCTTTTTTTCTGTGATATATTTTGGCATATGGTAAAGGACTTTTACAAAGGTATTTTAAAACTAATTCCATGTTTGTGCTTTTACTTTCTACCATAAGAAATTTATCAATTCTTTTAAGGGTTAATTTCATATAAAATCATAGGATGTTAATTAAATTTTATATTAGGAAGTAACAATTTATTGCATTCTTTTAGTATAACGTATGCTACGTTGGAAACTTGGAGGGATCATTGTGGATTGGTAAGGCCACTTTTGATGGCATCTGGGAAAGAAACTGTTATGGACTGAATGTCTCTGTCCTCCCAAAAGTCCTATGTTGAAGTCCTAATGTGATTATATTTGGAGATGAGGCTTTTGGGAATTTGAGTTCATTTTATTTGGGTAATAAATGAATGAAATACTCACCCAGGTAAATACCAAAAATTTATTTGTATGAAGCTGAGAATATGTGTGACGAGAAATATATAAATCAAATCAAATCCTTTCAAGTATGATTTGATTACATGCAGAATTTAAGAAAACTGTCTTGCTTACAAAGTATTTTACATGTGAGATCATTAAGTACAACATAAGCAATAAAAAAGATACTCACCAGATGTGATAAAGCTTTGGTTTGATATGTTAATTTTCAGTTCATGTCTTTTTATAGTTACCATTTTTCCTAAAGGGACCATATACACAGAATCATAATGTCATGTGCATTCTTTTGGAAGAATCAACTTTTACATTGCTCCACAAAATTATTTTATTTTATTTAAAAGTATCAGTTCCTATTTTATATTATAAATATATTATTTCTTACTCTTTCTACTTTATATCTCTGTCTGAGGTAAGGAGGTTCACATATTTTAGTCGATCCCTTTGGCACCTGATCACCTCCTTGAAACTTCTCATCTTCAAGCTCCGTGAGAGAAGGGACCCGGTCATTTCTCATAGGCATCACCTGTGGAATGAATTTCCACACGACTGTCAAGTTTTTGAGGCAGGTCCCAGCCTATGGCACAAATCAGATCGCAGATTATCTTCCACTGGAAATGTTCACCCCTCCCCATCTGCTGAGACCAAGGTGATTAGATTCCATACAACTTTGAAAAATTACCAAACCCATCTCTCTGGAAAGGGGCCATTCATGTGGAAATTTCATTAAAAGAGGCTGAAGAATGGCAGACCTGAAGAACATCATAAAGTCTTTTTTTGAACACATAGGTGTGCGCGCGCACACACACACACACAACAATAATACTGTACGTAGGAGAGTACAGTCTTCACAACTCGAGGGATAATAACCCCATTGTACGTGCGACTGGCAGCCTGTACTTAGAGATTCAGTCTTCACTGCATATCTGATGCGTAGCATGTAGTGCTATGGGGCCTAGTGCAGTAGCACATAGGAGAGGCAGGATTCCTGCCATCCAAAACTTACATTCTCATTGCAGCAGACAGGCATTAAATAAATAAATAAATGTGATTTTAGGTAATGAGAAGTACAACATAGAAAGTAAAAATAATGTAATATGATGGAAAGCTATCAATACTAAGAAGTATACTGCATATGCTCAAATTTTCAACATAACACTTCAGGAAATTGTCATTAGACTTTGCGTTTGATTGAGAAAGACGTAGCCATGCAAAGACCTGGGAACTGGTGATTCAAGCAGAAGGAAGAGGAAGAATCAGAGCCCTGATATTCAAACTCCCCCGTTGTTCTCGGAGACCAGTAAAAGGACCATACACTTGGAGGACACTAGAAAAAAGCATCCTGAAGGGACATAACCGATGAGATAGGCAAGGGTGAGTCATAGGTGGTAGGTAATAATAGCAGGTCGCAGAATGTGTTTTTTATTCTAAGATCAATGGCAAGCTCTTTGTATCTTAAAGCAAAGCTGTGATGTGACCTAACAATATTTTAGAAATATGACATAGAGCTGTAGGAGGGAATACATTAAATAGGAGCACAAATATTATTTAGGGAGCTGTTATTGTAATCTAGGCAAGAAACTGTGACCATGGGTCAAAATAGTGATGAAATACTGATTCCTGAATACCTTATTTTGGAAACCATGATGATAGAACATATTGAAGTAGTGGATATTATATGTTGGAGGAAAAGGATTCTGGTACGTCTCCTATGCTTGGCCTTGAGGGATCAGTACACAGTGGTGCCGGTTAACAAGGTAGGCACAGACTGCAGGAGATAACACAATGGCTTTGTTCTAGCCATATTTAGTTGATGATGAAGGCTGATCCTCCATGTAGAGATGCCAAACAGGTAGTGGGATGTGCAAATTTCAAACTGAGTCCAGGCTAAAAGTAAAGCTTGTTAGTGCATGCATAGTACCGGGAGTCATGCAGCTCCAGAGTGAAATCATCTGAGGATAGAGAGTAAATAGAGAAGAAAATCAAAGTTTCTCATCAATATTTTGCTGGTTACATAAAGAAAGGAGTTTTCTCTGGAGCTTCCTGTGGAATATATTTATTCACTACGTCTCGGATCTTATGGTTTTGTTCTACCTGATTTCTACCTGAGATACCTACCACCAGCTGGCAACAATTAGAAAGTCTGAAAGAACCATATCATGCTAAGATGTAGGTCAAAGGGATTTTGCATTAACTGATGGCCAGAATGTGAATGGTAAAAAGAGTTAGGAAAACAGGCATTACCCACATGTGCAAACGTAACATGATGACTCAATATTTTCCTTGTGCATTTAGCCTGATAAAAACCATGTGCATATGTTCTGGAATACATATACAAGAATGTGTATGGCTTTCATAAAAACCCAAAACTGCAAACAAAGCAAGTGTCTGTATATATATATATATATATATATATATATATATATATATATATATATATATATTAAATAAGTTAATTAACATTGAAATAAAAATACAAGATATGTAAGATATACAAACACATTAAAAAGAATATCCCATTTCTATAAACTACATTCTATTTTTATGAAGTTTAAAAACAGACAAAGCTAAACTATCTTGTCAAGGAATGCAATCATAGGTAGTGAACTATTCAAGAAAAGCAAGAATATGATAACCATAAAAGTCCAAAAATCTTGGGTAAGAAAGAAGTTGTTTTGGGAAGAGAGACACCGTGCAAGGAAGAGGGGCCTTTAGGATTTTTGACTGATGCTTTTTGGTAAGGTCTAGTTCTCCTAAATTAATGGAGACTTTTGTGTTTTAATCAAAACCTTAAAACCTTATCAGACATTGACTTGAGTAGTACAGAAGGAGGTATAATTTTTCCATACTTTAAATATACTTAATATGTCAATAAAATTCAAACATATTCATTATTGAGGCTATTACTACTAAAAAACCCTTAAAGCACTTAATATCCACAGTTATTGCATTCATTGACCTCCCTCTCAGTTGGCTGAGGACTGTCCAGTTTTAGCACCAAAATGTACGGTTCAAGGACACTCCCCAGTCCAACAGGATGCTGACAATTCAGCACTCGAATCACACTATCGAGACTATTAGATCCTTACAAAACCTCCCAACCCCTCAACCCACAGACATTAAACCAGGAGGAGACCACAAATCTCCTCACTGTCATTGTTACGATGTTCATTGTTGACTGTTTATTGTCCTGTACCCACCTATGTAAAAGATATGCCTATCATTTTCCTTTTTATCCAGTCCTAGAGGCCCTGGCCCCTTCACCCTGCCCCCACAGATTTGTTTCTCCCACCTCCATAATCTGCCACTAATGGGTTTTATGTACCCCCCTTATACCTTCCCCTCAGATTGTACTGTGTAAAGTACGGTGCAAAACTGTCATTTTCCTGAGCATTTCTCAACACTTTGAGGGCTTGCTTCCTGGCGATTGCTGCCAGTTTGGCTCAAATAAACTCACAAAAATTCTCTACAGGTTCGAATGTTTCTTATATTGACAATGGCAATCATATATTTTCTTCTTTTATTCCACTTCTCGATATTGTGAAGGATCCTAACCAGAAAACCTTCCAAGCTAATATATTAATAAGCGTGTCCTTTAATTGAATAATTAATTATTGTAATCATTTGATTGTTGTTTTTGAATTTACCTGATGAGTGAAAATAATTTCATGAGGCTAAGTTCAAATATTATCCAAAAGCTTAAATCTTTCCTCTACCCGCAAGACCTACAAATGGGTCAGCCCATTTTCTGTACTCCTGGACTCTACCTTCTCTGGCCTTTTCAAAGATTTTATACCTGAAATAATTTTCTCTTTCTTATGTCTTCTTTCTTGTATCATCAGCAGCTTTTCTTTCTTTCTTTTTTTTTTTACCTTCACTAAGTAATTCTCAACAGTACTTAAGATCCTTTATGATCACCTATCCCTAAAAAGTAAACAACTAAAAATAAATATTAAAATAAAAAACAAAGGCTCTCACAATCTTCAAAAAATTGTAAGCTGATGATTTTGAGTAATGAGAAAATAAAATTATTCTTCAAATAATTATAGTATTTTTCCTTCAAAAAGATTACCTAAGAGTACTTTTATTAAGTAGGTTTGATCAAGATCTTTGGCAATATTCTGTTTGTCTGTTTTGAAGGAAAATTAATAACATTTATTGATCTCCCAGGTAAGTCCCCTTTTAAATAAGAATCTTATTCATTGGAATTTTACTTTTTTAAAAAAGGAGAAAAAGGTGTTCTTTGTTTCCAAAATAAAAAAAAAAAAGACCACAAAGAAATATGTAATTGGATTTCAACTTAGATCAAATTCTGTCCTAGAAAATGCTTTCAAGTAGAATTAGAAAGCTCTCTCTCACACTTCCTGGCGTGTTCACTTCAGCAGACTACAATAACATCTTACTCTCTGCTCTTCGTCACTAAATAACAACCCTAACTCTGTGGCACAGAGACACTGAAGGTGGCCATTGGGCTGAACACCGTATGGGTGATACTTGAATTAGGCTCATCAGTCCATTTGAAGGAAACTAAAGGAAATACGCATGCGTTTGACTGACATTTTCTTCTCATAGTGATTAAGAATGTATCATGTTGCTTGTCTCGCCTGTTCTGTTCTGTTCTATTCGATTCCATTCCATTCCATTCCATTCCATTCCATTCCATTCCATTCCATTCCATTCCATTCCGCTTCATTCCTTTGGTTAAATGAGATTTTACTGACCTGAGTTGAATCTATTTCTGTACATAAACTACAACAATGATCATTACTGGCTGAAATGGGGTGGGATGGTGATAAAAGTGGTCCTTTACAATGCTCTCTGGTCTAAAAAAATAATAATAAAGGCTCTTTGCATTTGCCAAATAAAAAGGTAGTGGTAAAGGAACACTTACAGTTTCATTTTTTTTAATTATATATACTTCAACCATTCATATTTTTTACAAAACACCCTGTAGAATATAATGCAGCGAGAAAAAGAGGAAAATCTCTGTTTTAAAGCACTGAATATAAGAATACTATTACTTTTATGAAAAGTAACAGGAGATTACAAAACATCTATTTTTAAATTGCTGAATTTATAAATAAGTGACCTTGAGTCTGGTTCTTGACACTCGAATTGCTCATTATAGTAAAACTTAGAAGTATAGCTACTCTTCAGAATATTCAGGCATTTATTTGCATTGTGAATATGCCTTTTATATGAGGTGTAATATTTAACAACTTACTTAAATTTAACAGTAGAGAAAGTCATGGAACACTCTTTGGATTACATGACAAAAATGCCTATGGTGTGCTTAGCCATGTATTTGGCAGACATTGTTATTAATAATGACATCATTGATATTTGTAAGATGCTCTGATAAGATGAAAATTATTGTGTAGTGTAGCATTGAAAAGACTGAGTTTACATGTCCTTTTCTCCTTTAGTATTCTACACTGTTTTATTGTTTTGTTGTTTTAATTGAATTATATCAATAAAACCACCAAATAAAATAGCTTCCAAAAAACATAAAACCACCAAATAAAATAGCTTCCAAAAAAACATTCTGTTCAATATGTTGAGAATAATCTTATACAAAACAATTAACTACTTTAACTTTTCAATATTTTGACTTTTAAATAAAAATGTAATTAAAAATGTTAAAAATTAAACCATTATTCCACTTCTACTCATTTATAACATGCAACAAAGTCAAGGTAAAAGCCATCCTCCAGAGTTTAAAGTTTAAATCTTAATTATAAATCAGGGCAATGAGTAATTAAGACATACTTATTAAGTGGTTCTATTAAGATAAATTATCCTAATATGGCTCTTAAATTAGCTAAAATTTACATAATAAGAAACAATTATAAATATTAAAGGCCTATGCCCTGCTTCATTACCAACACCTCCTTGGCATTCAGTAAACGAGGTTAGGAGGGCACATTCGAAGTATAAGAATCATGGAAGTCATCGCCTTAGCAAGCTAATTTCTCCTAATGAGCTACAAAGTACAGATGCATACCTGCTTTTAGAACAAATACTTATTGCTTTTATTTCAATGTTAAACTCTTCTTCTAAACAGCTGAGAAAATGCTTAAGCACAGAGTCCAGAATCACAATTAGATTTAATCCAATAAACTGCACACCAAACCCACATTTCCATAAAGTAGAACCCCAGGAAATAACTTTCTATTGCACACTTTAATTCCGTTACTATAAATAAAGAAATCCAGACTAATAAATGGCTAATTAACTTGCTTTGAACTGTAACAAGAACCAGCAAAGTTAAAATGGTTTGTACGCCCTATGTTCTTTTTTTTAAACAAATTATTTTTTATTAATGTTTTGTTTAATTACACTTATTTGTATCCTCTCCCCTCCCCCGTCCCTTCCGCTCCCGTCCCACCTCCCCCCCCAGCCTCCCTCCTCCCCCTTAGTTCTGTCCATGTGTCCTCTACAGTGATTCCTGAAAACTCTTCTCCCCATTGTCCCCTCCCCCCCTCCCTGTCTATTGTTAGACTGTTTGTAATTTCAGTGTCTCTGCTTTTGTTGGTTATGATCCGGTTAAAGGTAAGATCATATAGTATTTGTCCCTCACTGCCTGGCTTACTTGAATTGGTTTTTCAGGATTCTTAGGGTATAATCCCAGTAGTGGAATTGCTGGGTCGAAAGGCAGTTCCATTTTCATTTTTCTGAGGAAGTTCCATACTGTTTTCCACAGTGGCTGCACCAGTCTGCATTCCCACCAATAGTGTAGTAGGGTTCCCTTTTCTCCACATCCCCTCCAACAGTTATCTGTTGCTTTGTTGATGATGGCCATTCTGACTGGTGTGAGGTGGTATCTCATTGTGGTTTTAATTTGCATCTGTCTGATGGCTAATGATGTTGAGCATCTTTTCATATGATTCTGGGCCCTCTTTATGTCTTTTTTCGAGAAGTGTCTGTTCATGTCTA